>UFQX01000741.1:115708-241462 GCA_900497675.1 Arapaima gigas | reverse complement strand
CGTCTCACTCCTGTCGGTTACACTGTCTCACTTTTGTCAGCTACACTGTGTCTCGCTCTTGTCAGTTACACTGCGTCTCACTCCTGTCGGTTACACTGTGTCTCACTTTTGTCAGCTACACTGTGTCTCACTTTTGTCAGCTACACTGCATCTCACTCCTGTCAGTTACACTGTCTCACTTTTGTCAGCTACACTGCGTCTCACTCCTGTCAGTTACACTGTGTCTCGCTCTTGTCAGTTACACTGCGTCTCACTCCTGTCAGTTACACTGTGTCTCGCTCTTGTCAGTTACACTGCGTCTCACTCCTGTCGGTTACACTGTCTCACTTTTGTCAGCTACACTGTGTCTCGCTCTTGTCAGTTACACTGCGTCTCACTCCTGTCGGTTACACTGTGTCTCACTTTTGTCAGCTACACTGTGTCTCACTTTTGTCAGCTACACTGCATCTCACTCCTGTCAGTTACACTGTCTCACTTTTGTCAGCTACACTGCGTCTCACTCCTGTCAGTTACACTGTGTCTCGCTCTTGTCAGTTACACTGCGTCTCACTCCTGTCAGTTACACTGTGTCTCGCTCTTGTCAGTTACACTGCGTCTCACTCCTGTCGGTTACACTGTCTCACTTTTGTTGGTTACACTGCGTCTCACTTTTGTCAGTTACACTGTGTCTCACTCCTGTCGGTTACACTGTCTCACTTTTGTCAGTTACACTGTGTCTCACTCTTGCCGGTTGCACTGACACTGTGTCTCACTCCTGTCGGTTACACTGTCTCACTTTTGTCGGTTACACTGCGTCTGTACACACTAGGAAGGCCAGTACTGGTGTTAAGTTAGACGGACGCAGATTGCACTCCTAATGGAAACCTTAAGCTCTCTACCTCACAAATCCCCCCCAGCAGGCAAGTGGGGAAACGTCCACATTGGCATTTCTGTATAAACTCTGGGAGTGTTAGAAAGCACACTGCTTACCCACAGACACCTGCCGTGTGCTTTACTTCCCTGTCTGTGTTATAACACTCATTTTTAATTTTCACTCTAAACAATTTTTCTATATAATTACCTCTGTTTTATTAATTTACAATAGTCTTGTATTAACAACACGCTCACTTATTAACAAATTATTAGTCAATGTGATGAGACTGATTGGATTTTGTATTTACATTATTTCCCCTTAATACTGCAGATAAAGCTGCAGAATTGTCCTATTTCTGTGTTTTCAGGATAAAAAAAATTATTCAGAACTGGAAAATCACTTCAACACAGACATAGAAACGGCTGAAATGCTTATGTTCTTAAATATTTCAGTTTACTGATTAATTTTTAATGAATGCAGTTTAACTAAAATATGTCAAATGACTTTTTTTCTCATAAACCACAGAAAATGTGCAGAAAACCCTTGACTGGTTTGATATGATGTTCCGTTGTCTGGTTGTCTGGTGGTTAAATATCATTATATTCTTTCAAAAATTCAAATAGATGCTGTACCTCCGAATCGATGGTTCAGTCAGATTAACTCCAGTGAGAAGCACCCAACACGGGACCTTTTTTCATCACTTATCAGTCTTTTTAATGCACTTAATCTCACAGATATTTAAATATAAACCATTGTTTCTATATAAGCGATTTAGCACAATGCAAATTGCTGAACTATATTTTAGTTGTTTTTTCCCCAGATAATAACAGACTATTATTTACCATATTACTATAATGACACTTCGGCCATTTATTCTTCCAGAGTGTTTTGAGAAGTCACATTCTGTCATATCGAACGTTGAAAAAATGTTAGAAAGATGTTTTTTTATTTAAGAAATAGTGTTAAAATTATTTTAATTCAGAAACAAATGCTACTAGCAAATAAGAAGAAGCTTTCTGAAGGTTTTTATAACTTTTTCAATTTTCAATTACTGTAATGTAGTGTTCAGCAATATTAATACAACTAATTCACTGCCATTCATCAGGAAATGGTTTCTTATAAAGGTTTTACTATTTTTAAAAATTTATTTAGCTGACACATTCGTCCAATGTGACTTAGAATAATACCCAAAAATGATTTACAGAGCAACACAATAACAATAACTTGACAAACCAGCATGTTTCAACTGACATAAAATTAACATTGTCCACAAATAAACAATTTTTGAACAATTAAATGTATTTTTCATATAGTAATATTCACAGTGACATACAGAGTGATGAAAGAAGGAAAAGGCAAAATAAATAAAGAAGACTGATCTATACTGAAATAAACCATCTGGCAACTGAGGAAATGAAATCAAAAAACCAAAAAAAAAATCCCAGACTGAGGAAACAGGTGCTACTGCTATAACTGCTAAATACCGCCAGGTACCTTTTCCAGAGCACCTCAGGTGTCACTTTGCCATGTCTTTTAAGAAAGTCTATGCAGAAGGTGTTTTGCATTTACCTTTTAAAAATTGTCTTGCAGAAAGTGCCCATTTGAACTCTTTATGTGCTCCATCTGTCAGTCATCACAACGGTCATGAAATCATTCATACAAATGTGCCGTAAAGTGGTTTTCTTTTCCACAATATGCCTGATTTTAAAGTTCCTCCTGAAGAAATGTGGAGGTGCTGAAATCTTCACTTCAAAGTCTCCGTGGCACAAAATACTTTGGCAAGTTTTATTCTCTCTCAGTCGATTTTGTTTTTTTTTATTTTTGAATGAGATGGAGAAGTTTATTCTTTGTGCTGAGCACTTAGTGTCAAGCACCGCCAAACTGTCACGCTCGGCAGTTATAATCTCTCCATTCATCATCTCCGACTTTATTAAAAATACTAATATATCCACACCAAAAATAACTGAACAAAAAAAATGATTTCACACGAATATGCATGAAAGACACAAGTTTCAGGTCAACTGGTCTCTCTGCATTGCTTACATACCCTGTGTGTGGCTCCCTCCCATGGACTGGTTCCTCATCATGGATGGGTTTTCCTAGACTGCCATCCAGTGGTTCCAGGATAGGCCCTGGACCACCGTGACCCTGACTGGAATAAAGCGGTTAAGGATAACTGATGGCTGGCTATTTCATTTATGTGTATGACCAGTGAGTAGGTTCCATGCTTAGGATTGACTGGAGGGAGTTGTGGTTGCAGTGTGGTTACAGCACAAAGCATCTGCAAGTGCTACTGTCCTCACCCTGAGGGCAAAGGCCCAGGCCTGATGAATACCATGGTACCTCCAGAGCCCAGCCCCCGAGATTACAGTCACCGCAAGCAGGAGGGCTTCCAGTGTGTGTGTGTGTGGGGGGGGGGGGATGTGTAATGAACCCTCTGGTGAGGTGGCCTTGTGAAGCAAACAAAGGAAAACGGAGTTGTGCTTAACACCGTGGTAACTGTGGTAAAGTGAGTCGGCCCAGAGCCCCGACGGTCATTACGGCACAAACAACTCGTGAATAAATGCTGAGTGTCCAGGCTTTGCAGGAGGTCGTCGTCCTTTAATCTACAAACTGTTCGCTCATTTATGTGACGCTGTTTCACAGTTATTTCCAATGTGACGTTTGTACACTGAGCTGCTTACACTGATTTATACAGCTGGGTAATTTTTACTCTACCAGTGTAGGATAAGTACTTTGCTGAAGGGAAATTCAGCTGGATTCAATCCCAACTTCTTGAGCTGCTTAAAGTTGCTTGGTCTGAATCTCATTTCCTCTAATAACCTTGATCAACATACTTACCCTAAGTTGTTATAGTAAACATGTAGCCAGTGCCTGGTAAATCACTGTAAACTTGTTTTTCGAATACAGTAAGTCACGTTGGGAAAAGGTGTCCTGTAAATAAAGAGTAAGAATATAAGAATCGATGCGGTGAGAATATCCTGAGGTTTTTATTAGCAACAAGGTATGAACGCTGTACAAACGTTTAAATTATTGTAAAGGTCCTTATATAAAATTGGCCAAAGGTGACATAAATACAGGTTGATCATAATGATAAGACTAAACACTAAGTTGACTGACAGGCTGAACGGGAAGCACGTGACCCAACATGTGCCGTGACACTAACATAAACAATGGGCCACGTGTAAATATAAATGCGTAAATATACGACGAAAATATATAATGCGACCCTCAGTTCAGAAGAAAAAAAAATCTTTTTCTAGATTGATTTTGAATTTTGTCATATTTGTTGAATGAATTGTTATAAAACTTATCATATTATGTGTTGCAGTTATTTATTTCTTTATTGACATAAAGAAATATACGTAAATCCAACACAGGTCATGTGTTCTGTATTGATAAAATAGTGCTCAGTGCTCGCGCTCACACTAAATGTATAGAGAGCGTTTTACACTAATAAATATGATAATGTGTGTACATGTAAAATACAGGGTGATTCGGGAAAACCGAACACTTTATAAACGTATTACTCAGCGAGTATCGTATTAACATATAAAATAGTATATTGTGATTGGTTCTTTTTTCGTCACAACTTTTTCATGTTAAGACTTTGAGTGTTTGTTTCAAAGTTATGTATATTTATATATTTCTGTTTTGCATGTCTGTTAGTTTCACAAACGTTACACGTTAACTGTTTTTTTAGGTATTCTGTGTCTTTAACGCGCCAGCGGTTGAGGCGCCGAGCGTCGTCTCGTGATTCATCGATTTCTGCGACTCCTTATGAATAGTCATGAGTTGCGACGCGGCTGTGGTGCCGGTCGCGAGCCGGTTCCGCCGGTGGCTCATGTGATTCCGGCGGGGAGGAGGGTTGTTCAGCAGTCACACCTTTCCTCAACTTTTAAAAGGAAATGCGCCGCTCCGATTGTTCTTCTGCTGCTTCCACGAGGCTCGGAACGCTTCGCCGGACTTTGTAGACGAGGAAGTGTGTGTGTGTGTGTGTGTGTGTGTGTGTGTGTGTGTGTGTGTTGTAGGGACGACATGGAGGACCAAACAGCCGTCTCCTCCGACAGAGTCCGGCTCGTGTCCGAACCGCGTGCCGAAAGAGGCCACGAGTCTGATGCTGATGTTGGTGAAGATGCGCCCCACGCGCCGCGCTTCCAGGCGTTTCGGCGCCGGTGGTTCGTCCTGGTCGTCCTGTGTCTCCTCAACTGCTCCAACGCCATGGTGTGTGTTCCTCTCTCCTCACTTACACACACACACAACAGGTCTCCACCTAAACACTCTGGCCACGTGACTCACTTATGCAAATTACGCCCTGGTGGTCACAGTACAGAAACCACTTCTGGCTTTTTAAATTTAATAACATATCTTCTTCTTCTTCTTACTTATTATTATTATTATTATTATTATTATTATTATTGTTATTATTATTATTATTAGTATTATCTTTCCTAAGGAAAATCTGAGATTGTGTCAGAACAAGTGGCCTAAAGTGTACTATGGCAGGAGATGGGCTGTGAGCCTCTGTGTTTCAGTCGAGGTAACAGCTCTAATTGCTACGCCACCTGCTGGCCGTTTTGCTAATGGGGTTTCGCTGCAGTGCCTTCTCTCCCCTCATCCGCTGATTCTGTACACACTAGTAGAAGCCTGGTGAGAAGGCAACAGGTGTGGGAAGACACCTGTCCTGCAGCGTCTCTTTCTACATCATCCAAGCCCTTCACGTAGTTCTGTCTCCCTCTAGAAAACCCTCCCCTTTTCTCTCCTGAAGCTCCCAGGGCTGTTTGAACATCAAGGATGGGAATGCAGCCAACTGGGAGACCATCAGCATCGGAGCATTTTGGATGTCTCAACGATTTCCTCAAAGCACCGGCTTTAAACGGCTTAATCTGTTATCACATATTGAGTGAAAGTGAAGACATACAGTCACGACATTGAAGGGAGGCTGATGAATCATGAGATGAAGCACCCAGGGAAGATGCAGTGAATGAGAGATTGGAGTAGACCTGAGGTCATCAGCCAGGGTTGAGAAAATCACAACACGGCACGGTGATATCATCTTTTATCTTCCACAGTTCCTGGCTGCATCACCTCTGCTCTTCAGAATCGGCATTTCTGCTCCTTCATGCTGTTGGAAGTCACGTTTGGTTTTTTGGAGGGCCGTGCTGGGTGTCACGAGTAATTTAATTTTCTTTCATCTCAATTTTGTCATTCCTTTTGTTGTCATTCGCCATCCGTTACTCAGCGGAAGGCTTCCTTGTGAGCGTCTCCTATCGCCTCTGCTGCAGTCCCATACCGCGTTGTGGCCATATCTCCTGCCCTTTACAGTTTTCAGTTTCCACCATACTTCCTACCACCAGCTGGGTGTCTCTTGATTAACATGGTCTGCAGGAAGTTATGGTTTAACTTGGGTTACCTTAACCCATCGTGGGATGCCGAGATTTCATCACATCATCTCTCCTGTCAAAGGTTGTTTCCCATACGATGATAAACTTTATCTTCTTTCAGTAAGCGAGAGGTGCTCCTACCTGCTGTGTGAGCTGTGACAGACTCTGCTTTTCTGCTGACATGTGTTTGCTTACTTTCTGTATGTCAGACTCGTGATGATGAGGGAAGAAGTTTCGTTTCCCTTCTCCGCCTCTTCAACACAGCAACAGAGCGCTGTGGTTATGTGTGAGGCTCTTATCACAGTTGCCTTCATCTTGGAGTGGGAGCAGAAAATTTCCTCAATTTCATTGCTGATAGTATAAAGATCTGATCATGATGAAAGTTGGGTGACTATTGGCTGCTGTGATTTTGCCGTGTTGTGATTTCCTCAACTCCCAGCTGATGACCTCAGTTCTACTCCAGTAGATTTTCATGATGCTCACAATACGTGGTTGCACTTCTGTTTATATATTTAAAAAAAACCGTTTCTGTTGTTTGGGGTTTGGCCCTCCAAGATCTGTCATTTACATATAGGAGACCAGTGCTGCCAGTAGGGGCCGCAAGATGGTGGTGACACCAACTGGTGTATAAACCATCAAAGAAGGAACTTTCCTTCAGTTTGAGAGGAACTCAGCAGTGACCGACTGACAGCTTCTGTTTCACATGTTAACCTGTTTTTACAGGTGGGCAATTATCTATAAAACTAAAACTTGCTCCTAAGTAACTTTGTTAGGACTCCAGTGAATGTATTTGCAAAATTTAACATATTTTGTTTTATGAACAAATTTGCTTTGTAAGCTGCTGCACATTTTCACTGACAGTCAGATGAACAACGATTCTCCAAAAAGTTTCCGTTTGAAAACCGCGATTAATTGTCCTGTTTAATCGTTAATGTTTGCTGTTATTTCGATTTTGTTCAATATTAAATGCACTTTGGTCCAGGTGGGTTACACTATTTAGTGAGAACCTGAATGTAGAAGGATGTAAACAGTGAAACTTCAGCATTTGTGACCGTTGAGCCGCATTAATGATCTAAAGGGAGTTTGCTGGAAGTTTCTGTTATGACACCACGTTTGGAACGTGTGTGGAAGGTGCTAGAAAGACATACGGCCCTGTAGTATTCAACTAGGTGCTGTGGATCTGAGTGTACTGCACAGTTGTGTGTGGATTGTTACATTTATGTACTTTTATAAGACACTTTTGTGTATTTAAGTGTACCGTCAAAGAAAAGAAGAACAAACGTTCTGAATAAAGCACATATGAGTTTAGGTTTGTGACCAGCAACTGTATTTGTGAGTTTAATAAACAGTTTGAGAGGAAACCTGGAGCCACAAGCCATCACTTCACCTCTCACCTTCTAAACCTGTTTTACACAATAGTTACTGTTACCCTGGTTCCTCCACAGAAGCCTGAAACATCTACACCAAAAAACCAGAGTCAGTTTGTTGATTGTTGATCGTCCAGCAGCTGGGTTTACATGTCTCTCGAGTTCTCATGGAATGAAACATGTTCTATTGTTTGGGATTTGTCTGGGTTGGCTCTGGGCTGATGCCCAGTGTTGATGGGACAGGTTCTGGCTCCTCAATGACCATTCCTCAATAAGCTGGTTCTGCTGATTTGGTCCAGCCATTATCAGTAACTGCTTCCTAAAACAAGGCCACGAGGATCCATGGTCAGTTCTTGAAGCCGCATTCTTTAACTTCCCAAGAAGTTCTGCCATAAAGTTTTACAGGCCATTAAAAGCTGCTTAGATGTTAAGACACTCATAAATTTTGACTGTTAACATGTTGCCGGTTGTGATTGAATCCACAGTCATGGCTGAGTTTTGCACCGGTGGCCGACCAGACGGCCGAGTACCTGCAGATCTCCCTGGACCAAGTCAACTGGTTCTCCATGGTCTACATGGTGGTAGCCATCCCCCTGAGCCTCGTGACCACATGGATGCTGGACACGTGGGGTCTCCGGGTCTCGGTAAGGTTGGGTCAAAAAAAATTATCACAAAAAATGAATAGTGACGTATAAAACACGTCGGTGTCAACAGAACAAACGAGAAGTATCACGCCATCAAGGCGATAACCTTGTTGCGTAGGTAGAAGTTACCTGCTAAATGCATGTAAATATCTTCAGCTTCGTTTTATATGTTGACTGAGGCAGCAGTTGAGTGATGGTGATTTAACGCCCCTCGATGGGAAAGATGCAGTGTCCCTCCCCTCTTTTCACAGCTGGTGCTGGGGTCCTGGCTCAATATGGTGGGGAGCGTTCTGCGCTACGTGGGCGTCCTGAAGGTATTGCCGGCAGCAGTGTGGGGCTTCCCCGTGCTGATGTTCGGCCAGACCCTGTGTGCCCTGGCCCAGCCGCTGGTCATATTCTCCCCCACCAAGCTGGCCGCGCTGTGGTTCCCCGCGCACCAGAGGGCCACTGCCAACACTTTTGCCTCCATGTGTGAGTCTGGGCGCCACGATGGGGGGTCTCGAGCGTGGTGTGGAGTAACCAACTGCCATAGAGGCTGTATCATCAAGCAAGAGGGGAAAAAAGGCATAAAGGACCCTAAGTGTGAGGTGGAGGTGGGGGGGGTAAAGTGTGTCAGGGTTGTTGACACCAAAACTCGGTGATGGTCTCATTTATGAAGTCTGGTGGCTAATGATGCCATTCCTTCTTTCATAGCAGGAGATGATTGGGTTTAAGGTTAATAGAGGAGCTAATTTGACTGTGGTTTGCCCCTCTGACCTGCAGCAAACCCCCTGGGACTCCTGTTTGCCAACATCCTCTCCCCCTTCACAGTGGGCAGCGCAAACAACCTGCCGCTTATGGTAAGACTGCTGGGAAGTGGTGGGCATCTGAGCTCTTATAGCTCCTGTTCAGCATCACTTTGCTTATTCAGCTAAAACTAAAATGAATTGATTTTAATTGAGTTTCATGCTGTTTTTTTTAGAACGTTAATTTTCATGTTTGTTGTTTTGCGCAGGACAGGTGTGTGTTTGACGCTTAGGATTAGGGCGGGTTCTAGTGAGAAGACGTTTCTTGAAGTGAAAAAGAAGGCGGCGCAATGTATGCTTTAACACGGCGTCTTTGTTTTGAGGGCCGCTGTCATTTTGCACCACGTTTCTTAATCTCGGTATCTATAAAGCGCCGTCTGTTGTGTGCGTGCAGGAGCGGTACTTCTCTTTCGCCGGGTGAGGTTTTTCTGTGTGTGTCCCTCTCGCACGCGCGCGCACACACACACACACACACACACACACACACACACACACACACACACACACACAGCGCTACACACATTAATGACGCAAGAGTTATGCGGTTGAAATGCTGGCGAAAGACTGTATAACGCATTAATACTTTTTCCACCTTTCCACTTTTTGGCTCGTGCAACGCTGGGTAACTCGGGGAGTATTTTAATATTTACTGCCCACCTGTTTGTCAGACAGGTACCTGAACGATTCTCCTTATCCACGGACGGAAATTTAAGGAAATGACCTGTTTGTCACAGCCGGAGGATCCTTAATGTCGAGCCCTGACAGCGTCGCTGTGTCTCTCACAGTAATGTGCTCTTATTTGTGGTTACTCAGCTTTATGGCACCATTTTCCCCCCGTTGTCATAGTCGGCTCATCCTGTGGACTGCATATTTAATAAGAAAACAGCACTTTGGAAATTTAACCTGAAAGTTCAAATCTCAGGGCGGCTTCTGCTGTTGGGGTCTTGAGGAAAGTAAAAAAGCCTTCAGTTGTGTAAGTAGTTGCTTTATTATTATTGTCATTGTCATCATCAACTTAGCGGATGCTTTTCTCTGAAGCAGCTTACAATGCGAGGTCTGTACGCTGCGTACTGTGATTTACTCTATTTATACAGCAGGGTAGTTTTTACTGTGTCAGTTTAAGGTAAATACCTTGCGGAAGGGTCCCACAGAGTAGCCGATGCTGTTGTTTGGTCACATTGAAAATGACACTAAATACAGATGATGGCGAAGACCGGACACTGCAGCCTGGCGACCGCCTCCTGAACCCCGCCATTCGTCTCCCGTCTCGCTCCCTCTGCAGTTGGGAATTTACGCCGTGCCGGCGGCCACCGCTTGTATCCTAGCAACACTAGGTATCCAGAGGAGCGTTCCCCCGTCGCCGCCCTCTGCCAGTGCCGAGACCTCCAACTCGGAGCCCTTCTTCCAGGGAATTAAACTGGTGAGGAGCCTGGACTAATCTGTAACACGGGTTACCCCAGCAGGTGGCGTAGTGGTTAGACACGCTGCCTTTGGACTCAAAGCTTCAAATCCTACCTCTTGCTGTAGCGCCCTTGATCGAGGTACTTGGCTTGAATTTACACAGTAAATATGAGCGAGCTGTAAACGTCCTGATGGTCAGCTCTGTGTGATGCTGTGGTCTTGACCGCTTGTCTGCTCTCCCACCTCAGCTGCTGGGGAACCGGCCATATGTGATCCTGCTGCTCAGCCTGGGCTGTGGCACCGGGGCCTTCACCGCTTTCTCCACCCTGTTGGAACAGATCCTTTGCGTCAAGGGATACACAGACGTAAGTCCCCTGTTCCTCACACACACGTTGTGACTTGGCCGCTGGCAGGCAGGGGCTCACGCTCAGACCCATGGGGTTCGACCTTCTGTTGCAGGACTTCGCCGGGCTCTGTGGGGCGCTCTTCATCTTCTGCGGCGTGTTGGGCGCCGCACTCGTCGGGTTCTGCGTGGACCGGACGAAGCAGTTCACCGAGGCGACCAAGGTCAATTGGTCCCTATGGACTCTGGCCTTGATCGCGTTTGCAGTGGTGAGGGTCACGCGGCGATGTGGAACGACGGAGGACATTCGGTTTGGTCGGTGCGGCAACCTCTCTCTGCTCCGTCCTCCAGGTGTCCCAGATGCAGGATCAGAGGGTCGCTGTGGCAACCACCTGCTCGCTGCTCGGGTTTTTTGGCTTAGCCGTGTATCCCATCGCCATGGAGCTTTCGGTCGAGTGCTCCTACCCGGTGGGGGAGGCGTCGTCTGCTGGTCTCATCTTCATATCCGGGTACATCTTCACATTCCGTACGACTGACTTTCCCATTTGACAGGCGCTACGGTTACGCTTTTCATTCAATAACTTATATCTTTAAGTAGGTTAAGGATCTATCTAGCTACTTGAATAATTGGAAAGGGGAAGAATTAAAGGCCATTTAGGTGAAAAATGAAATGATTGATAAATTACATCATTTGAATGGGGACCATCAGGTTGTGTAGTGCTTTTCGCTGCATAAATGGGTATATCGTTGTAAGCAGCTGTGTAAAAACCTGACATGGTAAGAAGTCATTTGTTGGAAAAATACCACCTTAATAATAATAATAATAATTTTATGATTTACTCAAGTTGTGAGCTAAGTAGGTAGGTTGTACTCTATGAGTCAGGTATACCTACACCCCCTGTTGGTCTTTAATCATGTTCTGGTGACCAGCTCATGTTGGTTCATATCAAACTTTTGAGATGCTCACCTGGCTGGAGGAAATATTGTCTTTTGCCCAAACACTAAACTTCTCTAAAGGTGTAACACTCATCAGACAGGTCCAGTCCATCATCTACATGACGGTCCTCCAGGCATTGACCCAGAGACTGGAAGATTCCCACATTTCCACCTGTGAGGCCCTGAGCTGGAGAGGTAAGGAGGGCCCCAGGGCACGGGCCAAGGGGGAGGGAAGATCAAAATGAGGTTCCAGACCATGTTGGGATGCATATAACACCAAGCAGAGTTGCACCATGTTTTGCCACATCCCCTACCATTAAAATGTCGTTTTGTTGGTTGCACCACAGCCTGAAAGCTCCGTGTGATCTTGTGCCTTTTACTAGCCACTAGCTGGTAGTTCTGTTCTTGTTCCTTCTTCTTCTGCTGGTGAGGAACATGCTGCAGTTCACCGTTAGCATGTTCTCCCAGGCAGCAGCTAAAAATACCCCCGTGCATCTGTCAGAGATGTAGGTCCTCGCCATCGTCAGCCTCCCACGACGACGAGCGGGGAAGCTGTTTGGGTCACGTCCGTGTCCTGTACTGAGCGATCCTTCCAACGGGAATCAAATCATGACCACATTCAGACGGTGTGATTAAAGGAGGTGGTGACCCCACAGTCTTGGGCTCCGTTTGCTGATGTTTCTCGTTTTCACCCACTCCACAGTACCCGTGTTAGTGATGGCCAGCATCTGTAGCCTGAGCTCCTGCTGCTTCCTGCTCTTCTTCCACACGGACTACAGGCGGCTCCAGGCTGAGGGGACCGAAGGAAAGGCCCCGCAGAAAGCAAATCCGACTGTAGAATCGCCGTGACGATGCTGGCGCGTGATGACCGGCCGCGGTTGGGATTCCTGCTGATCACATGCTGCTTAGCATGGTCAGCTAACACGGTACACAGACTGGCAAGTGATACACACTTTGTGGTTTTCAGCCAGCAAAGCGTACAGAGCGGCGCTTGATTTTAAACAGTACAGACGTTCTGACAATTTTGCGATTTGCCGATTTTATATCTCCAGACCATGAACACGTAAGACAAAGTGAGGTACTGTCGATATTTTACTACTGTCACTCACAGGGAACAGATATTTTTCCTCTTCCTGTGTGTGTGTGTGTGTGTAACAGACACTTCCCTCCATGACTGCTGGGGGAATAGAAACTGTACTAACTGTTCCCCAGTAACAGGGAAACAAAGGGAGAATTTTGCAGGAAACTGGAAATTACACGGTAAAATATACACCACTTGTTTTTACTGAGATCCACGAAGCGTGAATTGAACATGTAGTTTTGATTCAAGTACTGTATGCCGTGAAAAAAATGGACAAACACCTCAGGAGGTCGACGTTCTGCACTATACACCACGAAGGTGGCCGAAAATATGGTACAAATATAACCGTTTCAAGGCCAGTTGTTTCCTGACCAGAAGTGCGGTTTGTGTGGAAATGTGTAGCGTAGTTTTATATCGGTGCTATTTTTGTGGCAGCCAACAATATTGTGAGCTGTTAAAAAATTAAATATAATATGAGGCAGATGAAGGGAGATCAACATCTGGTTCATTCAGAGGGGGGGTTTGAGGTTTTAAAATCAGGATTGGAGGGTTTTAAGGAACATTTGTAGAATAAATACAGTGGAGTCAATGCCAGACAAGCCAAAAAGTGGTTTTTCATCCACACTGGAAAACAAATTTGCAAGTGTTATGTCTAAAGTTTAATGTTAAAATATAAAATTTTATTGCAGTGTTTTAACTACTGGAGCTCAGGCACTGAGCAAATACTGAATTCCATATTCAGCAAACAATGTGCAGGGCCAAAAATCTTGCACTGCTTTTATATTGTCCTGTTAAAGTAAAAATGGTTTTAAAATGAAATATACTAGTAATTAGACCTCAACTGTGAAATGACCGGCAAGTAATAGATGTTAGCATTTGACTGAATTCTAAGAATTTCTGTAAAACATTTTATAAATGTTTCAATAAAATGTTACTAACAAAAATGGTTTCCTTTCTGCTCATTTTTTCAGCTTTATAGCTTTTATTGCACAATCTAATGTGTGTATGTGGCACTTCAACACCCCAAAAGATACCAAAGTTTACTAAATATTTTCACCACACATCTGTATACAATAATCCATATCTGTGCACAGAATCATCAGGAAAATGTTTTCCCCAAAGTCTGGCAAGGTGCAGGTGGTATTGAACTCATCACACAACAGGATATAAAGAGCAGAAACAGCAAAGATGAAAAATGATGAAGACCTGATGCTCAGCACTGCCAGGTTTCCACAACTCATCCACTTGGCTTCAAGCCCCACACAGAAGACTGAACACACACACACACACACACACACACCATTTTGGGAGGGGGAAACAACATAAGGCTGCCTTGCTGGGAAAGATGCAATCATCGTATTTTATTTTTTTTGGCATTTAACACAAATAAAACTTTTAAAAAGTTCTAAATTTTGAAAATCTACCCATTTATAAAAAAACAAAAGTACTAGACTTCATTGGAATGGGGAAAAATAAACAGTCAGGTTAGAAAAATCCAGTCTCATACGACGATGGGGCTTCTGCAAAGCATCAAACTACAAAACCAAAGTGAACTGCATTCTAAATTTATTATGATATTGCTTTGAATGCCAAACCCAGTTTATTTTATTTTTTAAGTTAAGACCCGTCATGGCACGTAAAAAAATAAAAACGAATGGCTGCCGTCTAATAGTAGAAATCTTGATACAAGAAATTCCTGCTTTTGTGTGGTGGACTGGGCTCTCCATCGCGTTGGGGGGGGTCCTCACGCCTGCAGGGAACAGAACTGCTGGTATATGGCCAGGATGTGGTGGTCCAGCTCTGCGGTGAACAGCAGGTTCTCCAGGGTTCCCATGTACTGCTGGATGGTGGCGTGATGCTGCACGGGGACAGGACGCTCTGATCAGCCACTCGGATGGCACACAAACCTACTCCACACGCCAACACTCCTCACGGTCCCAGCAGTGCGTTTACATGCCGTCATACAGAACGGGATACTGGGACCACCTTAATCCAGCTCACTTCAGCAGTGTCTAGAGCTCCTGCCTCGTGTTCCTGAGTACTGCTATGGTCAGTAAGGAGATGACTGACCCTGCAGTTTCATCTAACACACTTGCTGACTATCAGCAATGTAATAAGTTTAGTTTATATGCATTTTAAGTTTGTTTTCCCCAATTATAACTATTCAGGGGTTCTAAGGCCCAGCCAGTATTTATAGCTGTTATTCGACATCGCATTTCAAACAACTTCACGGTGCCAGTGGTGTTCGTAAGGAGTAGTCGGTGTACCTACAAATAAGGGATTTACTACACATTAGAGTCAAACGTAAGGAAACTCCCATCACACGTGACTCCAGTATGTAAATCTAGAGTAAATACAGAAATCCCGCGTAAAAGGCGTTAAATCAGAGCTGAATCAGAAAATGCGTTTAAGGACTCGGAAGGGCAGTACGGGAGCCGATGCGACGGTTGGGGGAGTAACAGACTATTTCGTCTGTTTGGTGGCACGACACAGTAGAAACGCGGTACCACGGGGCAACAGAGAAGCAGTACCATGAGGAAGATCTGCTGCAGCCTCTCGATGCAGTTCTTGTACCAGGGCGTGTTGAGGTCCGTGCCGGCCGTCTCGCACCGAGCCACGTGCTCCGTCAGCATCATGATGAAGCGCTGCCCACAACAGGAGTAGGAAAGGAGCCTCTTAGAATCCAGAAAAACACACCCCTCACATCCTCACAGATATAATACAGCATTGTTAGATGGGATTATTACTGAGATGTGAAAACTCACCATTCCCATTTACATGGCTTCACTCGCTCTCATCTACTCCCTCAATACAGATACACTCATTACCTTTAATTTACCCCACTTTGCTGATGCTGATAATTGTTGCTCCCGCTCTCCTACGCATCTCTCTGTAGCTGTCTGATCAAAGCTCATTTTGATATTTTCACTTCATCCGAGTCACTGTGCACCCACTGCTTTCCTCAAAGGATGACCGACATCGGTCCTGTGTGCCAACCGAAAGCAAATTAAGACCACGGGGGTTGGGGGGGGGTGTCTGCTGACCTGGAAGATGACGAGAAAGAGGTTCTTCTGCTCGCTCTGGGCCGACTCGACCTTCTCCTGGAGCCGCTCGATCTGCTCCTCTAGCTGGCTGTCCTCCTCCATTTCATCCTCGTCCCCACTGTCCTTCTGTGACACACCACATGCACGTTTTTAAAGCTGTAACGCTACCACTTGGTGCCTCTGGGAGGTGGATCCCAACATTGCAGACCCTAGGTTCATTTACCTTCTGATGCTGCTTCTCCAACTTCTCTTTTGAATCCTCCAACTCCTTCTGGATCTTCTGAACGTGCTTGTTCATCTTCCTGATGGTGGAATGCAGGATCTCCCACACGTAGAACCTGTCAAGAACGAGCGGTCAAGGAAAAGTTCCGCCTGCCAAAATTACCCATTTTTTAATTGCATCAATAATACTGTTGGAGGCGGATTCATTGATGGGCTCACCTGGTGAACTCGTGAGTCATGTCTTGAGAGAAGATCCAGTTCGCAACAGCCACACAGTCCACAATCTGAGTGCGGATCATCTTGTCCACAAGTACAGAAATCATCTGTTCCACAAGACCACACCGCGTTACTTCAAGTATGGTTCCATATTCCACATTTAGCAATGAAATGGGCTTCTAACATGTGACACTGCAAGTAAAAAATGTAGAGAAAATGCAAAGTGGGAAAGTATATTGAGCAGCTCTGAGTCTTCATCACCTGTGGGTGGTTCTTCCACACGTCGTACACCACCCGCAGGACGTGCAACTTGCCCTCGTCGCTGTCCGACAGGGTCTTGAGCACTTCGTGAAACCTGTGGGCAACACAGCACCTTGGTGTCACGTGGGGGACCATCATCAATGGGGAGATGAACAGCTTGACACTTACAGCACAGCATCTGGACAATCGTTGGTTCTTTAGGCTCAGTACTCTGCCACACTGGATTTGAATCTAAACAACTCTGAGGTTAAAGTGCAGATTGTCAGATTTAATTTCAAGGCACAGGTGGTCCTTGAGCTAAGATACATATAACTCGCAACCACCTGGATACATGACAACTGTTCCGTTCACCTTTTTTATACTACTTTCGAGTCCTGACGTTTGGTAATAATGTCTCACAATCACTGGCAGCAACATTTGTTATTGTTTGGGTCTCAGTCCGTGTTTGGGTTTGTAGGACTGTTTGCTTTTTTAAACAAAACTTTTTGTTTGCGATTCCCAGCAAGTCATGTTTTATTCGCAACAGTTCCCACGCAAAAAGTGAGTGTTCTGGTGCTGCATAAAGCAAAAGTGAAAGAAAACAGATTTAGAAATGAATCTGAAAATGTGAAAATGAAAATGAAAAATGAATATTACATTAGAGAAAATTACAATAAAGTCCAACTTAGCATTCGTGGATCTTCATACAACATTATGCTCCATACAGTACGAGTTGGTTTTTGGTCTACAAAGTCAACTCACGTTGGGGTCATCGGAATGCAAACCTGTCCTAAAATTGAGGACCAGCTTTATATTCATCTTCGTTGGGTAGAGTGTGTAGGGTTACAGTCCTTTTTATACATAACGCACCCATTTTAGGGAACCAAAAGTAATCAGACAATAATAGCTGTGTTACTGTCAATGTGTTGGAGCACAGAGCCAAAACAACACAAACCACGTTACTGTCTGAATACTTACAGACCACACCGTACAATGACAAGCACGCGACAAAACAAAGAGCTGCTTTGTGATTATAAAACCACTGCTGTGGCACCAGCATGAACAACAACCAAGTGAGCAAATGAAAGGAGGAGTTACTTAGCCAAGGCGCTGAAGGAATGGCTGAAGGACTTGGCAGCCAAATGGAGCAGAGTTTGCAGAAACACTTCTATCTTGAGGGGGTTGAAGCTCTCACCCTCATCTGAGGGAAAATAAGAGACCTGTGTAAGAGCGAGACACACCCTGGGGTGGGGGTGAGGGGGGGTGAAGGCCAAGGCATAGCATGGTACAGCTTAAGACTGTTTCGGAAACAATAAATCTGTTATCAGAACATATCACACAATGAATTACCGCAGTTCTTTCAGACAAAAGAGCACAAATTGTCCCCATCATCACAATGCTGTCAATGTACAAAAACGGTATTTCAAACCGACTCTATTAAGGAGAGATCTGGACTGACCATCATCATCCTCGTGGTTTGGAACATCCTTCAGCACAGTCAGGATCTCCTCGTTGGAGGCTCGGTTTTTAATGGCGTTGCCAACGGACAGAGACATGGTGTAACCGGGTATTGAGGCTATAGAAACACCAGATATGCAGATATTTAAAAGCACATCTACAGAAATCTTACATATGAGCTCTATTTCAGTTCAGTGAAATCCACCACTTACTGTTACTTTCATCCGCATATTTATATGTAAAAATGGGATCGGCCGGGATCAGCGCAGAAAAATTGGATGGTACAATGTCCACTATGCGCTGGTGGTAGGAGAGCCTACAGCGAAAACAAGAGACACAGTCGGCAAGACTTCAAACCACTTTCCTCCAAATGGGCCCAACAGGGGCTGAAAGAGGATGTTTGTCTGCAGCCGGACGGGTGGTGTGATTCTAAGCAGATGGAGCTCATTAACCAGACGAGTACCTCATGCACTTTTCCAAAACTTCCTTGACAAATTTCGGCTTTGGTTTTTCAAGATCTACTGTCAGACAGTCAGCCCTAGAGTAAAAACCAGAATTAATCAAAACAAGCACACGTTTGTGAACTTAAGTGACGTTTAGGTTGCTGGCTTTTATTTTAAATAAATGTAATCTACCAATTTTTTACTAAAGACCCCTTAGAAAAGTACACTTAAAGGGCACAAGTGCATCGCACACAAAATATGTGTACTTATTTGTCCACTTTACAGAGGATAATCTAGACAAAAACAAAAAGCCTAAACAAAGGAGTCATAAATTGAGGGATATTTCTGCGCTCACCAATCGTCCCAGCTCCATCTAAACTGAAAGTTGCTCAGATGGTGGGAAAACCAGTTGACAAACCTGTAAACAACAACACGAGTCTTTAGAGAACATTTAAAAAAGTTTAGACAGTTGAGAAAACTGCCTCGATATTTTGCAACAAACATGCTTCCAGGGGAAGGAGCGCCCGGTCAATTTAGAGGAACTAAAAACAACAAGAGCTCCCCGTGCTGGTGACCCTCTGAAACACACCGGTCTACACAGGTGGTGTTCATGGTATCCAGGCGCATGTACATCATCTCTGTGGCTTGAGCCAGCTGGAGGAGAACAGTTAAGGACGACCTTCCACCGAGGAGTAGGACAGAGGCTTCTTGCAGTAATTCGTAACTATTCTGCATAAACTCGGCTCAGTACGGAAGCGCGAATCTGCGGTAAACACGGTGAATGCTGTCAGGCTGTCCACTGGCTGTTGGAGGGACGAATCAGCTCTGGGTTTCAAACGGGTAAGGATACGACCTGGGGCAGGGAACCAGGCTGCAGCTTGCACAGCTCGATGAGCAGGGTGGTGTACATGACTTCCACATGAGGAGGAGAGGGCAGTTGGAAGAGCTCCCCAAAGATGACCTGGTCAGAGTGAGAGGGAATGACAGAACAAATGGATTCTCTGCAGGGGGCCATTTCTCAGGCCATGCTTTTGGACACATATTAGCGTGGACACCACCGTGAAGACGTGCTATGGCCTCCTTCCACCTACCTCCACAATGTGATAGTTCAGAGGGATTTTGCTTTTCCCCGGATAGCTCAGCAGCTGAGCAGCACTGCATTAAAAACACAGAACAATTAATATTTTCTTCATGCTTTATTTTCCTAACCATTAGTCAGCTGATGCTGTTATCCAATGTGGCATACAATTGAAGATTGGTGTCCCAAATAACTTTGTGATTTTTTTACATTTATATATCTGGGTCACTTTTACCATTTCAATTCAGGGTAAGCATGTTGACCGGTGGTAGTACAGGAGGAATTGGCAACTCAAACCATATAAATATTGGTTTAAATATAAATATAAAGACATATAAATAAATATTTAGGGTTTCTGATGTCAGAGCAGAAATGAGCAGCGTTGGAGTGTGACATTTCAAGAGCCGTTCTCCGTCGCTCATCAGCGTCTGCTAGAGGACAGCGTGTCACTCACCATGTCTTCCTCTCTCTCCAGTGGGACTTGATGATGCAGTGGAGGTTCTCCTCGATGACGAACCTCTCGACAGAGTGGCTTCCAGGCATGACGGGTCCCTGGGAAACAGTCGCCTCAGGTCAGTTGCACACAGAGATAAAAACAGGCACCGACAAAGACTGCCAACCTGCAGGCACCACACCGTGTGAAACATCTGAATCACAGCCTGTGGTGCTGAAGAATTTAACTTTCAGTTATGTTACTAATATGAATTTAACACAAGGTTCATAAATTTAGAGTCAGCTGTAAAACTGCATCAGACAACACGACAACTCCCTCGGACAAACGCAAACGATAAGATACACTGGAGGAAGTTAGCTGACTCCATTATCTGGTCATTTGAAAAAAGGTAACTGAAGATTAACTAAAGGGACAAAGAAAAAATATCAGAATTATTCCTCCTGGTCAATGTTATTCATTGCCTGCACGTTTGGTAAAATCACGTTAGTGAGCCCCACCGCCCCCCACCAACGGACCTCAGGGGCATCCGTGTAATCGAACATGCGGAAGATGACGCGAGGCATCGGGTAGATGGCGCTGTCCGAGTGAGGCGGCGGCGTGAAGGGGGGCAGGTTGTGCTGCAGCGCCTCGCACAGGACACTGTCAAAGGCGACGTAGGGACGCAGGATGTGGCGCTCCTGCCAGCGGTCCTTCTTCAGCTTCTGGATCTGGGCCCACAGGCAGTCCAGGTACTGAGGGAGAGGGGACGGCAGCAAGGTCCTGCTCTTAGCACCACCACAAATGAGGCACCGCTTCACAAACATTATAAAACATTGTAATCCCACATTTAGACCTCAACGTTACTGCTTTGGGGACAGAGTGGGGTCCCAAAAAGGTTTGGGTTAATAATGAACAAATTAATTGATGAATTATGTCCTTGCATTTGGACTGGCTGTGGTAGTTTTGGGCAATCTGATCAAGAACCAAGGAAAAAAGCTCCCGACGTAATTCACTTGTATTTCATTACACCAGGAGAAGTTAATTAGAGACCCCTCTTATGGGAATGTAAATAAAAGTAATGCCCCGCAACATGCAGAACCTCATCAGCTCAGCAATGGCAGATGAAGCACTTAATTAGGTGGAACTGGACGTAGGGGAGGAGGCATTGAGCCCCCTCAGTGATACCAACCATCAGTTAGCAGCAACACGCTCATTGCTTTCCTTCCCACTGATCGATCTCCATTAGGAAACAGGATTTATTTCTAAATTTTAATGCTGTCAAAGCATGCAGGGAAATAAAGAGAGAAATAAAGCGAAGCCACATGAGATCCTCAGTAAGGAAAGAGACTGAAGAGAGTTTCTGCATCTACCTCCTCCTGCGGATGGGGCTTGTCTGCCGTCCACACCTGCAGCATCACCACATGGGTCTTCTGGCGCCTCCTGAAACAGATGTGTAGCTTTTAGTGAACACAGCAAAATCTGAGAGCGAGGAGATGAGTGTGTGGGGAGAAAATGAGGACAAAAAGCAGCCGACATACTTCAGGTAGCCATCAATCTGGTTGAGCAGCCGGTCCATCTCAACATCCTTCTTCTCGTAGAGCTCCTTCCCGACCCACGGCAGTGAGGACAGGACAGCATAGACGTACCAGTCGCAGCGCACCTGCAGAGCAGAAGATCTGGTTAAACACTAGAAGAGGCATTTACCTCTTTTTACCCACAGAGCCAACGCAGAGCAATAAAGAATACCTAAACAGTGTAGGACCACCTTAATTCAACTTACTACCACTGTTTACAAATCATATCCGGTGTTGGGGGCCAAAAACAAGATGAAACAGATTCAACAATCTGCATTAAATAAGTGTTTGTGGTGACAACATATTTTTGAATCAATTTAAATTTGATTTTTTAAAATGGTGCCCGATATTAATAAAAAAGCTTCATAAGGTACAGTAGTCCCCCCTTATCCCCAGCAGATGTCTGAAACCGCGGATAGTACCGAACCCTATATACACTGTTTTTTCCTATACTAACATACCTATGATAAAGTTTAATTTTTA
The DNA here is from genome assembly GCA_900497675.1 of Arapaima gigas. Lineage (NCBI taxonomy): Eukaryota > Metazoa > Chordata > Actinopteri > Osteoglossiformes > Osteoglossidae > Arapaima > Arapaima gigas. Next base: position 219,477 of record UFQX01000741.1, on the reverse strand, counting down.
AATTAGGCTCAATAAAAGATTACCAACAATAACTAATAACAACCTAGAACAATTATAACAATATACTGTAATAAAAGTTATGTGAATGTGGTCTCTCTTAGATCGATACCGTGACAGTCGATCTGATAACCGAGACGGCTAATAAGCGACTAAGGGGCAGGTAGCGTATACAGTGTGGATACGCCGGACAAAGGGATGATTCACGTCCCAAGCGAGACGGCGCGAAACTTCATCACACTACCAAGAACGACATGCAATTTAAAACTTACAAATTGTTTTTTTCTGGAATTTTCCATTTAATATTTTCATTAACTGAAACTGCAGATAATGGGCGGCCACTGTACTTTGTTTTTATTATAGCCACATCCAAGATAGAACCTAACCCGTAAATAAATCAAAGGACGTAAGTTTTTATTGATTTTGACCTAGTGGTGAAAATTACTTGGGGGCTATGAATGACAAGTTACAGACAGATGTCTCACCTTGTTTTTTTTTTTGCTCATAAACACTAGTGCATTTTACACACTGCAGACAGCACAGTTGACATCAAAAGTCTGCGCACCCCTATTGAATTTCAGACTGAAATCTTATACCCCCTAAAAGCAACCCTTTTATTTTTCTCATAAATTGCTGCTTATTTCAAGATATCTTGATTTCTGTCTTCAAATCAACAAAATCTGAAATTTCCCTCAGGATTAGTAGACTTTTGATAAACACTGTATATTTTGCATCGTCAGCATCATATGTCGCGTGATCACCTGTGGAACATCGTCCTCCTGGGTAACACACACAAAATTCTCAAACAAGGCCACCACGGAGGGCGCAGCGATGACGTGACAGTTCACCAGGTCACAGAGGAAACGGACCTTGGAGGAAAAGACAGGAGAAGAGCACTTTTTAATCAGCAGCAACCGAAGCAGCTACATCTGGAAATATCTTTACAGTGAAGACAAAAACAAGATGTCCCAACACGTACCAGATAAACAGCTTCATTGAACAAGTTGGACTTGAGCGTCTCTTTCAGCTGCCGTATCATGGCCTCCACAAACTCGCCACCAAAGTTGTAGTTGCGAGCATTAAGAAGACCCACAAGCGTCGTGTAAATGGTCAGCTTCTCTGGAAGCAGCCTGGCCCTGTGAACACCAGCGTGAGATGTCAGCCTAAACGCTATTCGCAGCTGGTCTCGGAGGCTTGAACAGCAGGTAAACCAAGTGAGATCTGACCTTTGTTAGCAATGACACCCTCAAGTCACATATCCTCCCCTATGGCACCACTGACTCAATTTCTACTACAATATTTATCAATCAAAACTGTACTAATGACCAGACCATTAGTATGCAACATGGGTCTCTCAGACAAGACAAAACACATCAAATGGCAAAAACCAACCACGTGTTGGACGCTGGGAAATTATAAACAGAGTAGGTGATGTAAAGCAGATGGTGACGATTATATTCCGTTGCTTAACTGTCAACCACGTGCGTTGAACGATGCAACAGAAAGGATATCTATTAACGACAACATTTCTCTAAAAAATTTATGACAGTAATTAAATGATGGAGCCAAAGGGAAATTAATAGCAAACTTGTGTCTCCAGACTTTCAGGCACAGTCAGAGGCAACTTGGTCAAAAACCATTGGGTTGGACCTTCAAGTTCTCAGTTATTCTCCATCAGCACCAATAACAGTTCACAACAGTTTCTAAGTAAAATCAGTCGAATGTTATTAAGCACTTGGAAATAAAGGTAAGCGCACGCAAAAGGTATAAGCCAATCAATACTGAGCACTGATTCAGCCAAAAACTACGCAGGTATGTTCTGGAAAAAACTTGCATATCATTCACCATCTTCTCTTGGTCTATCAGTTTATTTGCATTAACTGCATTTGTGTAGGTTTTTATAATTTAACTTTGAGGGCACATAAAATTTTGTAAGCGATTCTTGTATTTCAACGGCTCTCTTCCTATCCCATTTGCTCCATTGAAACTTTTTTTTATTATGCAAATTACCAGATTCAAAGGAAAACAGCTACTGTAATATAGCACAAGTGACTGCATAGAATCAGCTCAAAAACTCAGCATAACAGGAGAAAAACTCCCCACACTGCACTAAATATTCTCACTAAGACGCACATAGACATGAGGAGATGATGAGAGAAACAACATACACGGCACACAAGATGCGCAGTATTTTGTTCTTGTAGTTGGGCAGGTCAGCTTCCAGCACACCTGCGAGGCCCTCCAGGTTGCTTTCGAGGGACGATGTGCTCTGCAGAGAGTCAGTGAGAAGAAAGGAAACAAACTGTGAGACTGAGGTCATCGGAACATGACGTGACAGTATTAAATTGTCTCTAGAAGACCATGAGAAAAGATGGATGGAAAAGAAGAAGAAGAAAGTCACCAGAAGCCACACAGATGACCGGAATTGGAGCCGCAGATCACCCACCCCCTTTCACAAGCTGACCAAAGAACTTACTCAAAGGACTTTGAGTCAACAAAACGACAGCACTTAAAAGACCAAAACATAACAACAAATATGGAGAACGAAAAACATGGCTTCTAATAACGTGGGAATAACCAGGTTGCGATATCCAAGTTGTGGTCAGTGGGACTCATGGGTGTCCACTAGTGACTGCCACTAGCTGGATCACCACAGTGGATATACTCGGTGGCCCAACAGACATCCGTATCTCCCACGGTGGACATTCACACCTCCCTTGTTGACATAAATCTCCCACGGTGAACATTCAGAGCTCCCAGTGCTTCACCTTCTCTCCCACTCTGCAGATGAGCGACTCCAGGCGGTCCTCGATCTCCACGGGCTCCGAGGTGCGCCGCCGTTTATGGGGCTGACCTCCTGCGAATACACACATACACATCACAAACACAAGCCGTGCACCTGTCTACCGACACACTCCACGATCGCTCGGGACACATTAAAACAAGGGCTGCGGGAAAAGGCGCGCAAAGCGCTGCGTTCTGTTTTTTTCTTTGTTGTAGTGCGATGCCGACCAACATCCGCACAGACGGAGCGGTTCCAACAGCAATGCGGCGCAGCAGTTAAACTCATGCCTTGGAATGCAAGCAATGGAAGTTTTACTTTTATTAGTTACTGTTATTATGTGATACAGAGGTGGGTGAGTGTGTGATGCGTGATGCGCGCGAGCGCTACCTTACCCTCGCCGTCGTTCTCGTCCGCGTGCCGTCTCCGCGACATATTCGCGCACCCGGGGCACTGAAAGCGAGCAGAAGATGAACGCGACCAGCAGCGTTTGAGCGGGTCCTGTCAATCGCGCACACTTCCAGACGAGTCGCAGACAAAATGCCGTAGCGCGATGGAGGGAGGCGTGTATAATGGGGGGAACGAGCGGCAACTGCAAAGAACCTCTTCCGGGGTCACAGCTCCGGAAGCAGACTCCTTCCTACTCAGTGTTCGATCGTTGTGTTTCCGGTGCAGCCCGGCTGAACAGGGCATGGCGGGAGCTTTACTCTACGTTTCGGGCTTACGAATGGTAATAAAATATTATGTGTGTTCAAGTTGTCCAGTAAAAGTCACAAAACTGGTCCAGTGTAAGAGGAGAACGGTGGCGCTAGGGGTAAACTTAGCTATTTAAAATAAACATACAGTAGCGCGGCGAACACGGAGTCTTTATTCTCTAGTTTAATTTTGCTTTGTAAAGATGTTATTTTTATTGATCATCAGATATTAATGTATCTTCAATAATGCTTAATTGATAGAATGTATAATTTTGCCTTTATGAAACCTTACAAGTCGTCTTGAACAAAAACGTCAACTAGCTTATTATTACTACTACTAACAATAATAATAATAATAATAATAATAATGCAGTCAGTTAACGTCTTTGATCTTTGTTACAGTTAATCCAAACCCACATCATTGTTAATTATTAACTAATATCTCTGGATGTTATTACTGTGGTGCTTGATATTGCTGACTTATTTTGTTTGTTTTTCCACTTGTTCAAATTTAACTGCATACCAACCGGTTTTAATGAATAACATCTGAGAGGTTGTCGGACTGCTGTCACAGTGCAATATGTAAACTGTATTGCAAACTATTTTGACTGACAAGCATTTTTTTGTGTTCATCCATAGAAATTTCAGAAATTTGTCCCTCTTTACACCCAACATGTCAGCTGATGGTGTAAAAGAGAATGGGACTGAAGGTGTGGAGTTTGTCCACGTGGATGTGGAGAGCCTCACATCCTGCACCCATAAGCAAGGAAAATGCACATTATCAACAGCTCTGCGCAGGCATTACACACATGAGAAGAAGAAGGTGAATTGATTGGTCTGAATGATATGTGTACATCTGCATTTAGAAGTCAGGTGATGTTGACTAGTACCTGTTTGCCCCTATAGGCCTTTGCAAAGTTTGTGGCCTCCAAGAAGGTTGCCACATTTGCTGGAGAAGGAGGTCTCAAACAGTGGCAGTGCTGTGGTAGCACTTTCACAGAGTTGGCTTACATCCACAAACATGTTGGCAAAAGTCACAATGCTGAGATCTCAGAGTACGCAGATGGTGCCTTGAAGTCTGCGCTGAACAGCTTTGAGGATGAAATTACAACACAAAGCACCTTGGATAAGGAGGAATCAGTGGATGTATCCTGCTGGATACCGGACACCAGCCATCTTCAAGAAGAGCAACTAGTCAAGTATGGGATATGCATTTCCATATCAGATGTGGTTTGTCCTGCCTTTCAACATGTCTCAAGACATTTTCTTATGTACATTTTTTTTTACATATTTACACTCTCTTTGCCCCTGTCCTTCATTGGTCAGAGGCCCAGGTGAAGTCCTCTTGTATTACTGTTACTGCCCACTGCAAGACCCCCAAGTCATCTGTTCTTGGCAGAAGGCACTTTGTGAAAAACTACGTCTGACTGGCAAGGTAGCAAGAAGGCTTCTTATTTTCCACTCTTCTTTCAATGATATTTATTCTCCTTGTTAATTTATTTAGCTGGCACTTTTCTCGAAAGAGATTTCTGTTTGTTTTGTACACTAAACACCTTGTAATTATTTAATCCAAAACACAGCCGAATTTAGAATTTTTCAAGGATCACTTTGTTTTTGTGCCTTATACAGATGTACAAGAGAGAACAAAATGCAGTTTATCCTGAACTATAGTACACAATATAACAGACAGTGTGAATACAGCTGAAAATAAAAAATAAAGATAAGTAAATAATTGGACTGTATAAATTCAGAGTAGGTACCTTCATCAAAGTGGAAACTGCATGATTTAGAAGTTCAGCAAGCTTGATCAAATTTAGGAAGTATGGAAGAACTTGTGTCATCAACCACTGCAGATAATGGTGATAAGAAAGTGAATCTGCTAGACTCAGCAACAGCGGGATTTCCAGTAAACCACTTAGGCCAGGCCATCCATATTTTCTTGCAGATCCGTGTGGCAACAGAGGGAATAAATGGAACTGTGGGAGGAACCAAACTAGCCACTGCTTTATATGTTGAAGTGATGCTTTCACATCCATCCTTCAATACTATGGTACTGGAGGACTTCAAGGTAATGATACTCTTGCAGGGACACCTTAGATGTCATCACTGTTTTATCCTATGGTTGATCAGCTGAATGGTGGCTGTCTGTAAATAAACTATTTCTACCTCATAACACTCATTGGTTATACATAACAAATGCAGTTAATGATTTCTGACTAGTGTTAAAATAAGCTGTTTGTATCAGTGAATTCTCTTTTCTAAACTGAAACCATGCTGTGTTGCTGTTGTCCCAACAGAGGAGTGAGGGAAATGCAGACTGTTTTCTGGACTTGAGAGTGGGCGTTTATAGGGAAATTGTTCCCATGGGTGTTGATCCGGACATCCTGTCTTATCAACAGGCAGGTGAGTGTGTGTTAAGTTATGAACGTACAGCCCTAAATCATGCACAGTGATAGATTTTCAAAGGAATGCTAGAGTGCTTCAAAAGCACTGATGACTTTATACAAACACTAATTTATTTTTTTAGGAACACACTTGGAACCTGAGGAATTTCACAAGGAAGTAGAAATGTTTTTGTCAAAAGGCAATTCGTGCACAGACACTATACTGCTGGACTGCCGAAACTTCTATGAAAGTAAAATTGTGAGTATTAAATGTTTTTTGAAGGAATCATTTTTCTTTTCCATATCATATAGACATGATTTTTTTTTAAAGTCTATAATATTCAAAATTTTTTTCAAACCTTAACTTCAACATCATCTCTGACTGTTTTGTTCACGGCATAAAAGAGGCAGCGTGATAAACTCAATATTTTGCTTCCAGGGGCAGTTCAGTAAATGTTTGGCCCCTGACATTCGTAAATTCAGCTACTTCCCCGATTACGTCGACAAGAACCTGGAGCTGTTCCGGGACAAGAAAGTTCTGATGTACTGTACGGGTGGCATTCGCTGTGAGCGAGGCTCTGCTTACCTCTGTTCAAAGGTAAGACACTTTTTTCACCATTTCTGTATACCATAGTAACTTTATTTAAACAAGACTTTCCGGTGTAACGGTCAATGTCTGGATGCATATTACATGAATGTTGCTGTGTGGTTTCCCCAGGAGGTGTGTAAGGAAGTGTACCAGCTGAAAGGAGGCATTCATAAGTACCTGGAGCAGTACCCCGAGGGTTTCTACCGGGGGAAGCTGTTTGTGTTTGATGAACGATATTCACTCGCCTTCAACGGTGATGTCATCTCAGGTGTGTTCTTGGCAAAGCCCCTCCATGTTCCTCTTGGCATCTCTCTGTTTATTTAATTTTCAAGATATCTCTGATGTCCTTACATTTTGTTCTTGGTTGATAAACAAGGAAGTTGTCTTCACTGGGTGACACTGTATCTTTGAACAGTTCTTCTCAAGTAGCAGGTGACTCATGCAGAAGGAATCCTGTTCTTTCACCTGAAACACGAGAAACTTTCAGCATGGAGTTGACTGTAAAAGTGCAAATCTGATTGACATTTGGCACTTTTGTGTTGTACAATTTCAGTGAATAGTCAAATGGTTGAAAAGACATGAGCTATGTAATTTATTTATCTGATGCCTTGTCAGGTTTGTATAGCCAGCTATGTGTAAACACTTACCCATTTATAAAGCTGGGTCATTTTTACTGTATCACTTCGATTTAACCTCCTTGATAAAGAGTCCCACAGTGAGAAGGTGGGATTCAAACTCAGAATTTTCAAGTTACAGGAGAGCAGACCTACCCACGGTGCAGCATGCTGCCCCTGGATGAGAATGTTGTTTCATACCTCTGCTCCTTCTGACTCATACAGAGTGCAGGTACTGCTCCACCCCATGGGACCACTACCAGCTGTGCTCCACACACTTCTGCTGCCAGCTGGTGCTGTCCTGCCCCTCCTGTCGAGCTCAGGGCCTTACATCCTGTTGCCCTACCTGCCAAGCCAAGAGCCAGGGGTGTGAGCAGGGTAGCCCAGTGGGACAGAAGGAGGAATGCGAGTGCACAGCCCAGAGACCGCGGATCCCTCAGGATGTCCTGATCTGCTCCGTCCCCAGACGTCCTCACCACAGACACTGTCACACACCTGAAGGGCTTTAAGGGAAGACGCTGGGTGTGTGTGCCATCTTGCGGTCTCTGTGGACAGTGGAGCAGCGGAGGACATATTTCTGAGACCTTTTAACACAAAGTCAGTTTTGTCTTTTTAAATTCTTATTCCCTTGTGCACCTCTTCAGAATGGACATTCTATAGAGGTCATGTTTTAGTCTTGAAATCATTGAAAAAATAAATAAAAATACTTTTAACACATACTTTAAATACCCTTTCTGTGTAAAATGTTGTGGTATGCATTTACGTACTTTTTTCATACATTGAAGCCTAGGGGTGATTCTACCCACACGCTGTAAGATGCAGTTCCCTCCACATATCCGCCCATTTACCTCCCGTGTATACAGGATGTTTTCAGATCCAGGCCCACATAGAGCGAAGCTCTGTACTACGAGATAGGCGGTGCATCCAATTGGAACATTCCTCTGCATTTTACACACAGTTGGACACAGAATGAGAAAAACAGAAAGCAAATTTTACACCATTGCATTTAGAAGTGTGAATATCCACAATTGTGTAAAAAGACTGTACACACCATATAAACATCTGGGATGTAACAGATCCACTGTAGATACTTGTTGAATATAAGATACATGGTAGATTACACATAGATGCTGGTTATATTATTGAGAATATAGTGCAATAGTACTTATATTTGGGTTAGAATATGCTTGATATATGCTATCAGCTAACAGCAATAAATAGTTAATTTATGCCGAACATATGCTGGCTACACAGAATAGTATAATGGTGGATATTTGTTTTAGATGATAGGATAAAAGTTATATATAGTTGATAGCATTCTTGTACATGTGCTGAATGTAAGATAGAATTGTATTACTACTAATACGGCAGCAAGCGCAGTGCTGCACAGTCGCTGCAGCTTCGTTTCGCGCGCACAGGTGGCGCCGCGCGCTTCGCTAACCTCACGAGCCTCAGCGGACAAGAGCGTCGTTTTAATCTTGTGGGCGAGCGGACGGCGGCCGTGGAGGTTCCGCAAAGCAGCCGTTTCTTCCCATTAACCGACAAAACTGCTGGCCACCGGCGACTGCCGCACCGCGCTTACCGTATGAATGTCTTTTTATGAGAGCGGAGGGTCGGACGTAGGGATGTCCGCGCCGGGCTACACGGGTTTCGGCTCCTCTGTCGGGCATGGCGTCGGCTCGGCGCCGCACGGAGGAGCAGCGGCGCCCCTTCAGGCGGGTAAGAAGTGTCGAGGCTTTGGGGCCTATGGGCTGGACGGGTGGGACACGGGGGAAGGAGGTTGTGTTGGTTGAACTAGCCGCCGCATGGACTAGCATCACCTGGAGAGCCTTTAGCAAAAGATGGGGATTACAGGCTTATCCTGGGCTAAACTGGTTGGGAAAGGGGAAGAGCGGCTGACCTAACGGCGCTCGACCAGGTGTCGATGCGCAGCGCTTGCCTCAAAGCATCAAGAAAGGCTGGGGATCAGAGGCCTATGCAGCCTGAACTGGTCGGCTGCGTTTAGCGAAGGGTTTTGGAGCGTTTTGAATGAATTGTTCTAATTTTCACAAGAGCAAATAAATGAGCACTGACCTAGGCCAAGTTTCATGCAAAATCTTTTTTCTTTTTAATTCTTAAATAGTTGCAGCCAGGATAATTAGCGGACTTAACGGATCCTAATTGGGGGAATCCCAGAAACCGGTGCTAATAAAATCATGGGGTTCGACATTTTAACGGCCAGGTTTATTGTGTATGTAATACCGTGTTTTTAATAAACGATGAACGCTAACCTGGTACCCTGGACATCAACCCACCTTTAATTATTTATTGCGAATTTCTGAGAATTTTCACACGGACTCCTGATTTATGTGTTACTCACACTGTTATAAACAGCCAGAATATTAATCATTGATTTATGACGCCTTAATAATAACCACTCCTTTAAATCGTATAATCGACATCATCGGCAACATTGTCAGTCTTTCACGTCTTCTGTAGCATCACTGACTGTTGTCATGTTCATCTTCATCACATTAACCGTTACCAGCGACGTCATTTTTAATTTTTTTTCATTTTCATTGAGTACTTTTCCCAGTTACTACAGTGGTCCGGAGTTTATGCTGAACTAGGGTCTATCCCAGAAGTGTAGGACAAGTGGTGGTGGGAATGCTGGTCCGTTGCAGAGCGGTCACACACGTGCTATCAGCAACTCAGTTGCCAATTGATCTGGAACGCGCATCTTTGGACTTTGGGAGGACATCCACATGTGCGAGGACAACCATGGGGAAAACAAGCACGCTCCACACAAAACAAGCCCGATTTGAATCCGTGTCTGAACACACAGCCAAGGGGCTGCGAGGCACCGGTGGCAAGTCGCTACACCGCCGTACCAGCAACACCATTATAATCATTACTGTTCATCAAAATGTCAGATATAATCATCTCTAATATCAACATTCTGATCCTCGGCATCATCCCTGCCTGCATCAATAAAAGCAGTAATGGGCTCTGATGTCAGATCTACAACAGGATGAATGTCCTGTTTGGACACCACCTGTGCAATGTTGTCTTGGTTCTCTTCTCAGGATGTGTCTAAAATGTGACAGTGAAATAAATCAGTTTTTTCACTTTATAAAAATAGTACTGGGATTTTTAAAATATCCTTTGGTGATGTGATTCACTTCAAGGTCTGCTTATATGGTGATCAGTAATGTTCTTTATATGCCAAAAATACAGATTTTTTTTTAGGAGCTCATTCCTGAAATATTAGGCAAACAAAAAAACTGATATTGTCTTTAGCCTTACTTTTTGGATGTGTGCTTACCATGATTTCATTATTTATGACCCGAATAGATGTAAAAAGCCTTTCTGTGAAGGATCACGCCCCCTGAATGTAGACCGTAAAAATCACATTACAATGTGTTTGACAGTCAAATGTTTCCCGTGATTTTTCTCAGCTAGCTTTTATGGTTACAGACAGTGTGTGAATGGAAATAAACTGATTTACCTGCACTTAACTCTAGGATTGGATGGTAGATGTCCACAAATGATTCTGCGTAGGCTAAAAAAGGCTAAGGTCGTGTGTTTGTGCAGTTTAGGACACAGATGTGGTTTTTTGCTTTAAAATGTTGCTTCAATTGATTTGGATGCCTTATCTGCTTTTATGACCTTTTTTGGCCCTGTGGTGTTGGTTTTTTTTTTTTTTTTTTTTTTNTTTTTTTTTTTTTTTTTTTTTTTTTTTTTTTCCCTTTTGTTTTTTTTTTTTTTTTTTTTTTTTTTTTAGTACCAAAAGTAAACTACACTTTTTATTTCAGTTTTACTTGCTAATTACCTGTCATAGCTTGTGGTCTCTGTACTGGGGTGTAATTTATAGTTGTGTTTCGTTTCAGGTCCAGCGCAGACGTACCCCAACGCGTATCCTGCTGCAGGTTACTATAGCAACCCACCACAAAGCTACCCCCCTGTGTCAAACCCTGGCACCCCAGCTTCCGGCAAAGCCCCAGTAATGAACAGTCAATATCATCACAACTACTACCACAACAGCCCCCCTCAGGCGACACAGTCCAGTGCTGTGTCAGGCCACGTCCACTACGGAGGAGCACAAGTCCAGGCTCCACCTCCTCAGCCTTACAGCACTGCTGCTCCTCCCGCTTCTGCTGTTGTCCACACAAATCAACATCCTCCGCAATTCCAGCAACACCCAGGCTATCCGGGTGGCTACTGTGGACCGTACACGGCCTCTCAGGGGCCCACACACTACCCAGCTGTTTCATACCCCTGTGCACCAGTAGGTGGTCAGTACAACACACAGCTTTCCTCACAGGCCTCACTGCAGCAGGTCCCTTCAGGAAACGGTGCCCTCCCTGCTTCAACTTCAACAGCTCCTACAAGCTATGGTGCGCCCCCAGCTGGCCATTTGGTGGAAGTCAATGGCCAGGTTCATCCAGGTAAACTAATTGGATTGGATTTTTATGCCTTTGTGACTTGTACGATCCTTACGCAGACATCTGGAGCATTTTCTTAATTTCGTGTAACCATGAACCACCTTATGCTTTAGCACTGACGGTAATTGGGAAAATATGTGGATGACAACCCCCGAAAGATAAAAACTGCATCAGCTTGAGAATTATGAATACTGGTAGACACTTCCTTCCATGGGTACACTTTTCATTTGAGTAGCTGAAGCCCTTTTCAAATAACAGAACGCACTTGGCATAGAGCATTTTTGGACATGGTTCTGAGAATTATGAGGGGGAGAAATTTCTGTTATTTCGCTTATCTGAAGCATCAGAGGGCATTTTGGTTTCCTAGGTCCCCTTGCCAGAGATAGGGAGCATTTAGGATTCAAATCATGATCCCTGATGTGGAATATGCAGCAGTATGATTAAGAAAGTGGGATAAGGTGGCAGTACATTATAGCAAAAAAAAAAAAAAACCTGTTCAAATCTCGGTCCTCCATAGCTTCGCTTCCTGCACTTCAACACTATGACCAAAGTCGACCAGCCTCAACCCATCCTTACACAGGAGTTCAGTCCAACACTGGAGGACCCACCAGGGACAGACCGCCCTCTCTCACCCCATCCACCTCAGTTCATTCCTCTCCTGCTCATCAACAAGGTAAGACTATGCCTCAGTAATCGACAGTAAGCTTCCACTGCAGTCTTGGCGAAAGAAGTGTTTATTTGGGGGACCATGTCTCGAATGTAGTCATTTTGACCACTGCCTTTGCACATCTGTGAATTGTTGTTTTCATCGTGACCCATTCAAATTTTTTATGAAACTGCCTGGGGTTCAGAAATGGTTTTTTGTTGTCTGTTTCCAGCTAATACCAAGTATTAGCTTTTAGGGACAGATTTTTGCATTTTTTTGCAGTACTAATGAGAAAAAAGCTATAATTCAACCCAATGTTGGTTCATGTCCAGTGGAGATGTGATTTGGAATGGAAACCCCTGTGTGCTGCCCATTAGGCCTCTAGAGCCATAGCTGTACTTGGCTGTCTTGGTGCTCAGATCAGAGTCATTCTATGCACAGGAGGGATTTCACTACAGGCTGCCAGCCTGAAACCAGATTGAAAAGATGGAAATGAGCACACCAGTATTCACCTTAGAACACTGTGTTTTGTGTTCTTTAACCTTTCTTTTTTGCTATATGTGTATGTGGTAGTGTTGGGGGCATATCCTTTATTGTGTGATCCTGAAAAGTTTTCCTGATTTTATTTCAGTCCACCATGTCTTCGCATACACCAAAGGCATCTCATTTTAGAACCCAAACCTTCACATAAGCGTCTCATTCGGTATAAATGGCAAGACCGGTCAGGTGCTGGTAAGCTGGGCCTCAGTCTCAAATTTGCCATTAGGAATGACACATGGTTTATTGTGAAATGAAAGTCAACTGTTTAAATACACCTTCCTGTCATTGTTTAATTTAAAGAGCCTTCTGTCCCTTTTGTATATATTTCCTTTTGATATCCATTTTCCTTACAACATTCAGGCTGTGTCTGGTTTGTTTTTCTAAGTCCATTTTCCTATGAGCCGTTTTTGAACTGGTGGTGTGCTGCTTTTTATTTATTTTATGTAAAACCAAAAGAAAAGTTTTTTAAGCATTTTTAAGGTAACAGCTTGGTTTTTTTTAAATTTTTTTTTGCTTATTTTTTATTTTTAACAATTTGCTCCCATTGTCAGGAAATATAATTTACTAAATTTGATTTGGCACTTGCTGTGCAGCCTGGACTTGGTTTCTTCAGAAAGTTTGTGCAGTAAGATGTTGAAACTGTGGTCAAAGTGAGCAAAGAAACTCAAAAGTACAGATGTCTTCAGCAAAGAGTACAGACTCCCCAACAGACAAATTTGGAAAGATTGATAGTGCATTAGCTGTCATTGCACATCAGTTGGCTGAAAATGAAAACTGGCCCAAATCAACTGAGGTGCCAGGGGATTCTGGTGCCCAGAAGTGGACTTTGTGCAATCCAGCCACAGGTCGGGACACGTGACCTCTGACCCCTCCTGTGTTCCCACCTGATGGCAGTTTGTGCTTCTTCACCCACAGGCACGCTGCGCGGATATGTCGCTAATAGTGGGGTTAGCTCTGCCACCGCTGCCCCCTCGTTATCGAGCTCCGATGATGACGACGATGAGGAGGAGGATGAGGAAGCAGGTCTGCTTTTACTCGTTCCCTATCACCACCAATCCGCGCACCACCCCGTCCCCTCAGTCAGCCTCACTTCAGTTGTCATCTGGACCTACCGTCACCTCACTTTCCCTGTACGCTTTCAGAGGCCCATCTCGCTGGACCCTTTCACCTCCTCCAGACTCCGCCCCCAAGACCTTGCCTTCCGACACCTCGTCCCTCCCATTTATTCCATCCTCCTCTCATTCCCTTTCATCGTAACCCTAGTACTTTCCCCCCACTGAATTTTATTCCACAAGGGACTTGAAATATAAGTTTCAGAACTGTGGCAACAGATTGCGTCCTTTTGAAAAATGCAGTCTTAGAAAAAAAAACCCTACAGTATATAAAGCAAATCACTGTAAGTAACTTAGTATATGAATCCAACATTGCTTTGAAGAAAAACAGTGGCTAAACAACTAGATAAAAACAATTTAAAAAATAACTTTGTAGAATTTAAACAGTAGATTTAAAAGTTACAAAGTTATGTACAAACTCCTTTGAAATGCAATTAAGAAAGAACATGGTAACATCCATAGTATAAACCACACAGAAATCAATGGAGCCAATGTGAAACACATACACATGTATGAGGAAGAAGACTCAGAACTGAAGAGCTACGCCAACAATAAAAATGTGCAAAAATGTCTTCAGAGGTATTTGGAAAATGGAAATGTTTTTACTGAAGAAATGGCCTGGTTACTTTTACCTGACCAATCAGTTTGTGTCAATATTTTTTCATAGTATTTTTTTGCTGGGGAAAACTGAAAAATGAGTGAGTGAATGAATGAATTCTGGTAAGAATATTATTAGTGAGTTACCTAGAAAAGCTGAAATTTAAGTGATGGATTTTTTAACGTTTATAAAAATAGTTGCATATTTAAGCGTAATTGAGCTTGTGTTTTTGGCTTGATTTATTCAGTGAACTTTGGATTGAGTTTGTGTTTATTTGAACCATTTTTTTGTGTGATGCCTTGGTGTTTTAGTTATCTCGCTTCTTTGCGGTCCCGTGAGCAGTCAGTGTCTTGCTCTCATCTTTTCTTTACAGCTGTGTGTATGCATGTGTAAACAGAAACTGTGCTGTTCTGTCTCTCTGACCGGTCCTCCTGTTTGAAATAATCTCCACCCATTGCAGCTCCTACTTCTGTATAACAAGGTTTTAAAAATAGCCACTTAAACTACTTGATGCTAATGAGCATGAAACGTGTCAATGGGGAGGGACAGAGCTGTGTGTTCCACTCTTCCCATGAGTCTTACCATCGTGATTATGGTTCCCTGTGGCTCCACGGATGAACCCTCACTGTCCCATCTGCATTCTTTGTGGAAACAGAGATGTTGATTCTGTCTCAGGGGTGGATCCCACTGCTCTGCTGAAGCACACCTGCGCCAAGCTCTATCAACCTGGTCCCCTTGACATCACCCCTGTCATTTTACCTACAGGGGGAGAGATGAGGCCAAAAAAGTTCAAATTATTCCCAAGTGAATAATTTATAGCTTTAACTGTGTTTTTCAGCCAGTACTATTAATCTGCTAGGCTGAGAGATTTAGGCTGGGATAACAGCGCTCACCTGGGGAAATCTGCACTATCTTGGTACGCACTCTGGGATTAGCTGACCCAGTTCAGACCCCCTCTCCTGCCCTCTGCACAGTCCAAGGGGATTCCTGATGGGTTATCAGCAGAGGTGTCTCTGCTAAAGCTGCTTCAAGCGCTGATTGGTCTGTCTCTGATTCTTTTTTGGGCTTATACAGTCCCCACTGTGTAACATGGCTCCCCCTGGTAGGGAGTATGGCATTGTAGCACAAGCTTGCTCACTTTGAAGTCAGTGGTTTCTTTTCTCTCCTCCCCTCCCAGGTGTGGACAGCTCCTCCACTGGCAGCAGCGCGTCTCCCGTCCCCAACAACTACGATTCATTGGAGGGTGGAAGCTACCCAGGTACTTAACTTACTGCCTAATGACCTTTGATCCCAAGTGTAAAACATTGTCAACAAAGGTGTTAAGTCTGAAATGTTTATCATACACTGAACTGTCTCCCTCTTACTTTCATTGGTTTCTGTTGAATTCATGTATTTTCATGTCATTGATTATTGTATACATAAATAGTTTGTAAGAAAAAGAAAGTTAAGAGAACCATAATATAAATGCCCATCCACAAGATGTTTACATATACATCTCCTCTTAAAGACACAACAGCAGGAGCTCATTAGAAACTTCACTTTTACTGTGTGTACATGAACTTACCGTCTGATTTTCTCAGGGTCCAACACTCCTGTGATAACGCTGCCTTCTTAAAGACATTGTATATTGAATGCCCATTATGTAACACACAGGTGGGCGACAAATACACAGTGTAATATTTTTCTTTTCTTTCTTTTTTTACACATTCATAAAATTGTATTTCAAAGGGTTTTTAAACCACCTTTTTTTTTTTTTCTGGACCGTGTTGTATCGAGCAGACCGGCGCATAAATTGAGCAACGGTATTAAAACCAAAAAAAGCACGTAAATCGAGGGATGCCTGTGTGTTATTTTCTGCATTAGTTACTCATAAAATGTGGTCTCATCTTCATCTCACAATAGTACACAAACAAAAGCTGCCTAAACTAACACAAAAATAATTGTACTTTTTATGTTTTTATTGAAAACATTGTTTAGTCATTCATAATCCAAACCAGAAAAAGTATGTGAACCCATGTATTTAATAAGTGGTAAAACCTCCTTTAGCAGGAATTACTTTTACCAAACTTTTCCTGTAGCTGTTGATCAGACTTGCATAACAGTAAGGATGAATTTTTGACCATTCATCCCTACAAAAGTGTTCCAGTTTATCAATATTTCTGGGATACCTTGCATGAACAGCCTTCTTCAGGCCATGTCACAGCATCTAAATTGGTTTAAAGTCTGGACCAGAAAGTCTTCGCCATTCCAAAAGAACACATTTTCTTCTTTCTAAACCATTCTGTTTGTGTCACTCTTGTGTTTTGGATCATTGTCTTGTTGTACCATCCAACTTCTATAAAGCTTCAGGTGACAGACTGTTACCCTCACATTCTCCTGAGAAATTACTTGGTTAAGAAATGAGATGAAGATCAGGGAAACATTTTATGAATAATTATTTCAGAAATCCAGGTAATTGAAATTGGGTTCACATACTTTTTCTTTCTTTTTAAAGATACCTCTTCAGTTCCTCCGACCTCTGAGACACCTAAAGCAGCCCCACCTTTCGGTTTTGGGTATCCCAGTCTCCAACCAGCCTATCAGCAAAGTCCAGCCACCAGAAATGACTCCACCCCCTCCTATGGTGGGTACAACCCTCCTGGATACCAGCAGTTCTCACAGGTAAAGTGTTTTGTGATCAATTCCTGTCAGTTGGGAAATCCGCAGTATTGTTCTGTCCTGCTTATAACCAACCAGCGATTTTTCAGAGGATTACAGTTCGTGTAATCGTGCCTTTATTCCTCTCTCGCTCTCTGTCTTGCCCTGTACTTGGCCATTTGCCGTAGCCTGCACAGCCCTTCCCCACCATGTCCCAGCTTTCTGCAGCACTGGGTGGAATCGGTGGTGTCCCTGAGCTGGAAGTGGAGGGGCTGCGACCGGTGAACCTGCTGCAGGAGAGGAACATTCTACCCTCCAGGCCTGTGTTGCCTCCAGAACCCAACCTGAGCGCTGATCTACGAAAGGTCAACTGCAGCCCGGAGTGAGTGTGTGTGTGTGTGTATCTGTGTGTGCCTGCGCATATTTGCAGGTGCAGTTGCACTAACAACTTACCATATCCTTTATACTCTTGGCCTCCTCGCCCACATGCAGACTGCTGTGGTTGCAGGTGTGGCATAGTTACTGTAACCTTTTGGATGCCATCATCATTTCAACACTTTCCTACTAATTGAGGATCCAACACCTGGCTTAAGTGTACAGCAGTAGGACCTGAATTAGCACTTGAACTGCCAGCTTCTGTTTTTGACAGAAATGAATTCCAGAGCCCCATGAGAGCTGTGCTGCTTATTCTGTGACCTGTACAACAGACTCTGTTTGGTTGGTAGCTGTGAGCAACTGCTGAGCACCCCCTTGTTTCCCATTTCTACCCAGCACGTTCCGATGCACTCTGACCAACATCCCCCAGACTCAGGCACTGCTCAACAAGGCCAAGCTGCCACTGGGTTTGCTCCTGCACCCCTTCAGAGACCTCACGGTGACTGTGTTACATAACATTTATGCATTTGGCAGATGGTTTTCTCAAAGTGACATAGGAGCACAATAAAAAGCATGCCTTTCACAAACGATACAAACATGATTATGAAAGCACAGGCTTTTTGATACCATCATTTTTCTAGCACACATTACTGTGGTAGATACCTATGTGAGGGCGGTTCAGATAGGAGATATGAAGATGATCATAGCAGATGGTACAATGCAAGCTGATGTAGCTTTTGGAAGATCAGGAGAGAAATTTTTTTTAAAAGAGATGGATTTGGAGACCCTTATTAAGGATTCACTAGTTCTGAGGGCCTCAGGGGATTTTTCACCATATCACTTACAGACCAGGTGCAGTAGCCAGCAATGCTTTGCCGTGTTTAATTTAGCCAATTTGCATGTTCCTCTCTGTAGCAACTACCAGTTATAACATCCAGCACCATCGTGCGCTGTCGCACCTGCCGGACCTACATCAACCCATTTGTGTCTTTTCTGGACCAGAGGCGCTGGAAGTGTAACCTGTGCTACAGGGTTAATGATGGCAAGTTTCTTTTGCAGTCTTTGTTTTTCCTGCCTCAGGAAGCTATTGATGCAGAAACATGCAGAAAATATTTCCCTTTGATAACTGAGGTGTTCAATTGGAGGCAAATACACAAGTGAGAATTAACAGAGTTTGTGTGTTTTCCCCTTTTTCAGTTCCTGATGAGTTCATGTACAACCCAGTGACCCGCTCGTATGGAGAGCCACACAAGAGGCCAGAGGTGCAAAATTCCACCGTGGAGTTCATCGCTTCCTCAGATTACATGGTAAGCACATCTGTTGTGCATGGTGTGGCCCCATCTTGCAGGGACCATTTCCTTATTTGTGGTTACCACTGAGGTTAGCTGGCATACAGGTGTATGCCAAGTGACCTGGTTTCCAGCTAGTGTTTGTGGTGGGGCTGTTGGTGGCAGGGTGTGACAAATCGGTAATCACAGGTTTGCACACCTTTCTCTCTTTGCAGCTTCGGCCTCCTCAGCCTGCGGTCTACCTATTTGTTCTGGACGTGTCCCATAATGCAGTAGAAACTGGCTACTTGAATGTCTTCTGTCAGTCCTTGCTAGAGAACCTTGACAAGTGAGTGATAAAGGTCTTGCAACAGGCCTGTAAGATTGGTATTTGTCATGGAAACGAAGTAGTTAGTGAAATTAAGTCGAGTGTTACTACCCTAAATTTAAAAAGAAGGATTTTAGATTTTTATTTACATATGAACCATATATTTTCCATTGGTCAGTAGTAGCAGTGTCAACAACCCAGACACAGTTTGTTTCCAACTACAGTTTGCACTGACCTTTTACTGCGAACAGGGAGCTTTTGAAGTTTTAAGAACGTTAAACTCTTGCCTGTGAGACATACTTTCCTTTTAAAGAATGTCTTTTAACTTCTGGGCAGGGCAAAGTGCACCACACTGTCTATAACTCTGGGCTATTTTGATCTCAGGGCCATTCCAATCACCCTGTTTTCTAAAGGATGGGTGGGTGCGGTGGGGGGGGGGCGTAATGTGGCTGTGCAATTTGACGCCGATCCTATCGAACATTCAACTCACCACCTCCTTTTCTGGTTTCTCTCACAGGTTGCCGGGGGACACGCGTACACGGGTGGGATTTGTCACATTTGACAGCACCATCCACTTCTACAACTTGCAGGACAGCCTCTCCCAGCCACAGATGCTAGTGGTCTCTGACATTGACGGTATGCCCATATGCTTACGCTACCCTTCACTTGCATTCTGCTTGTTCCCAGCTGGGTTTCCATGTTTCTGTCAGTGACAGAGGAATTTGCACATATTTTACTTGACAGGTGTCACAACTTCGAATGGATTTAAGTTGATGTGGAGCATAATGAAACTCGTATTATCATATTAGTATAACTTAAGTGAAATGTTGCGTTTATGTACATAAGCAGAAGAAATTGTGAAATTCAGTTCATATTGTCTTTTTCCAGATATCTTCATCCCAACTCCTGACAGTCTGATGGTCAACCTGAAGGAAAGTAAAGAGGTAAGTTGTCCTCTGACCTTAGGTTTGGACCCTGGAGTCCATCGAGATCCGGTTTACTGATTTCGTCTCTCTGTGTGCAGCTGGTGAAGGACCTTCTGAATGCCTTGCCTGCCATGTTCACCAACACCAGAGAGACCTACAGTGCCCTGGGCCCTGCTCTGCAGGCCGCATACAAGCTCATGTCCCCCACCGGGGGCCGTGTGTCTGTCTTCCAAACCCAGCTGCCCACCGTGGGTGCTGGCCTCCTGCAGTCACGGGAAGACCCCAACCAAAGGTCTAGCACCAAGGTAATGAGCTGCGCTCCATTTTGGACTTCCTCTGGAATTTAGAAGACTTCTTCTGCCTGTGACACATCACAGGGGTAGAGTTCAGTGTGAAGTCCAATTGTTGGGCGTTAGTGGGTGAAGGCAGGGACTTGCATCCCCCAGAGCCCTGCTCTAGTGATGCTGCTAAAGCAGTTGACCTGAATTGCTCCAGGAAAATATCCAGCTCTCTCTTTGGTTTTAAGCTGTAACTAAGCAACAAAGAGCAATACACTTGCTTCTTATTTTTTACAAACACAATGGAATTGGGTGTCTTTTTAACTCTTTGTTAGAAACTGTAGAAGCACTTTAACCATTAAGTCACAGCCAGTGCAACATTAATAATTCAAATGTACTTGGATTTATGTATGGCTTAGGTTCTGTAAAAAAAAAAAAAAAAAGTTATATCTATAAAGTTTTTACACTTTTTATCCCTGAGCTTTAATAAAATTCAGGCTAATTTAAATTTAATGAAAATAAAAAATACATTTCTTGACACATTCCTATTCAAAAATGCAACACCTTCACAAACTCTTATTTAATACAGATTTTTAGCATCAAATTCATCCCATAAATTTGCTTTTGTCGTATCTTTATTGATCACCAAGCCTCGTGTTCTGTTCGAGGGCATTTTAGTGCTACTGTTACTAATGGCTGCCATAGAGTCACAAGTTTGCAGCAAGCAAAAATTTTAGAAAGTTGATTGGTAAAGCAAGTAAAATTAAAATAAATTAGAAATTGTCCACAAAAGTTTGTAGAAAGGGGCCTGGGCAGTAACATTAACAACTAACAATTGTCGGTTGCACCATTGCTGCAGTGACCATGGAAATGCTAAAATCATGCTGCTGAGAGACTGTGAAATGTGAATTAAGCTGCATTGCAGTTAAGGTTAAATGAGGCATGCTGCACAAATCCCACAGTGCCTTCATGTAAACAGTGTGGGTTATGATTGCTCAGCTCTGTCCTCTCCTGTCACAGGGTGTGCAACACTTGGGTCCGGCAACTGACTTCTACAAGAAGCTGGCATTGGACTGTTCTGGCCAGCAGGTCGCCGTGGACCTCTTCCTCCTGAGCTCCCAATACTCAGACCTGGCCTCGCTAGGTAACAGAACCTCCCTTGTCCTTCACAGCTCTACTCTGTAACCTCCTCAGTGACAGTACCTTGAAAAAAGCAGTAAACGTCAGCAAGGATTTTGAAAGGGGAAACAATAAATGTTGCAACCGAATGGTTTTCACTTTTCTCGTCCTACATATTAGTAACCTGTAATGGTTTCTTAAAAGAAAACTGGATGTGTGATTATGAACAATATTAGCACCTGTTATGTTACTACATGCTCAGTATTGTGGGCACGTCTGTATTTAGGGAAATTCGGCTCAGTTTCAAACGCCTCCTCTTCACTAGTACCAACTGATGCCAGAAATGTCCCGCAATGATGTGACACATGTTTGAGTTAGGATTTTTCTCTGTCCAGCCTGCATATCCAAGTATTCTGCTGGAAGCATCTACTACTACCCAGCATTCCATCACATCCACAACCTGCCACTGCTGGGCAAGTTCCAGAAGGACCTGCAGCGATACCTGACTAGGAAGATTGGGTTTGAGGCTGTGATGAGGATAAGGTGTACTAAAGGTCAGTCGCGGCAACATCTGTAGCCACTGGTCCTTTGCTGCCAGATTTTTTAATGACCTTCAGTTTTGAAGTAGGTCATATTAAGCAGCAGTAACTAAAATTACAGTATGGCTTTTAAATTTCACAATGATTTAGCTTTCATAGTTGAGTGTTGAATTTTTGGCTCAAATTGATTATCAGCCTGATTATTAACGTGACCTCTTGACAGGTTTGTCCATCCACACTTTCCACGGGAACTTCTTTGTTCGCTCGACGGACCTGCTGTCGCTGGCCAACGTCAACCCTGATTCTGGGTTTGCCGTACAGATGTCGATAGACGAGAGCTTGGCCGACACATCGCTGGCTTGCTTCCAGGCAGCTTTACTCTACACCTCCAGCAAAGGTGAGGGGTGTTGTTCAGCCACAGGTTTGACTCAACAGACTTCAGCACGTATTTGGAAACCGTTGCTTGTGCAGTATGAAGAAGAGTTGTGCCGAACTGTTCATAGCAAAGCCGACTTTTGTTGAATCCTTTTCTGTACCTTTGTTTTGCTGCCTTTAAGTTGCTTTCATGAAAACAAACTGCTAAGTAGAAAAAATTAAAGCAGCTGTAGGTTTTAAGGTGTAGAGCATCAGTCCTGATCCCACAGGAAATTAATGAAATTGGTTTGGTGGTCACTGGACAAGCTCTCTCTTCTGTTGTGCGAGTGGATGGTTTGATGATGGTAAATCACTAATATGAATGTTTGAGTACCCCCTCACAAAGTTTGACATCTTTCTTGGATGAGGGTGTCCTAGCAGGACATCAGACCCTGTAGACCTCTTGGCACCTGAGCTGGTTTTCTCTGTCCACAGGAAAGCGGAGGATTCGAGTTCACACGCTGTGTTTGCCTGTTGTGAGCCAGCTGAGCGAAGTGTTTGCTGGGGCTGACGTACAGGCCATCACCTGCCTGCTGGCAAACATGGGTGAGAGGCAGCAGGGGGCGTCGTCTTGCTGGAATAGTCTTGCATGAATATTTTGCAGCTTTCTCTTTCTTTTCAGCTTCAGCTCGTGTTTTATTAGACTTAGACTCTTCACAAATTAAATAGCCCAATATGTTCAACTGAGGTTTTAGGTTGACAGTTTTCTTTTCCTAAAAGAGAAGGCAACCTGCAGTAGGGAAAATAGTAAATTCATTTTATATTTTCTATTTTGATGTGACAAAAGAAAATATATTATTTAAAATGTAATTAATACATTGCTTTAAAATTTGTGTTGCTCTTACCCTGGGTTTCACTTTTGCTAAAGTGTCTGGTCACTTGTCACTGGCGTCTCTCCTTTTAGCCATCGATCGCGCCGTGTCCTCTAGTTTGTCAGACGCAAGGGATGCTCTGGTCAACGCTGTAGTGGACTCGCTGGCTGCATACCGCAATGGCGTCTCAGCCCTGCAGCCCGCAGGTCTAACTGCCCCCGCTGCCTTGCGCCTCTTCCCCTTATATGTCTTGGCACTGCTCAAACAGGTGAGGCACCCCCTGGTAGCAGAGCTGAGCATAGACTGTGTGTCTGTCACTCGTTCTCTCCTCAGTCCACTCACCCTTGGGCTGCCGGTACACTGGTAGTAATGTTGTGGTGACGCTGTGTGTTTACACTGGCACAGAATCAATGTTTCTTTTTGGTGTTCAGCCCGTCAGCTCAGTGCTGCTCCTGAAACGCTTTGTGGTTTCAGCCTTTGTTTCATACAGATCCTTAACCACTGTATTCAGCCTGGTTTATATCTGTTAGAGCCAGTTAATATCGCTCTGCCTTAACCCTGTGTTTGAATTTAGCTGCAATTACAATAATTTTGTTTGCGCTTGTGTAATGACCATATGGCTCCATGTGGTACGACTTTTTCTTTAATTTCAACAAAGAAGTTACGGTCACTTGTTCCTCAAAACGCCCTGACTGTCGCTGTTCTCGGCCCGTAGAAAGCTCTGCGCACTGGAACCAGCACTCGTCTGGATGACCGGGTCTTCGCCATGTGCGAGTTTAAGAGCCAACCGCTGCGGCACATTATGCACATGGTGCACCCCGATCTGTACCGGGTCGACAACCTATCTGAGCAGGTGGGCGCCTTCTCCTGGCTACTGCATATCACCATACAGCTATCTCCTATCTGAATCAAACCCATTGCTGAAAACGTGTCTGATAAATTTTTAAAATCTGAAAGCCTACATTCCACTGTTTTCACTGGGGAAAAATAATGATGTGTTCCCACCGCCTCCCAGGTCCCCCAGTTAGTTTCACAAATATCACTATAAGCAACCCTTAAAAACCTGAATAACAGTCTACCAAGCATTTCTTCACAAACTCTCACTTTCTTTGACGTTTTTTTCTTCATCATGTGGGGCAGATGACAGCAATAACACGCAACACATTTAAACAACGTGAGCACGAGATGTGATCCTGTCTGGATGACAGCTGAGATATGACTGTAGCGCATTCTTAAAGCAGTACATTCACATTCCTGATATTCTACATCCTCTCCCCTGGATTTTTGCATAAGTTAAATGTTTTCACTGGAGCATGCTTGGAATTTTTTTTCTGGTACATATTTGTTATTACGGGTTTTTGATTCGGATAGTGGATTTTGGGTACAGAAGTTTTTTTTTTTTTTTGTTTCAGGAGTTGTAAAATCAGTTTTTCGGATAGTGAGAAACAGTTGCAGTGTGCTTGCCCGTTGTGGTATTGTTGTGTGTGAGTGTGAAAGTGAATTCAGTGGTAGGTGGTGTAATCCTTGCGTTGCCAGGTAATTATTATTTTTCGGCTGAAGTTCTTGGGACGTTTCCCACAATGCCTTTCTCTGTTTTCACCACCAGGGGGCACTCCACCTAAATGAGTGTATAGTTCCGCAGCCCCAGCTACTCCAGCTGACAGCAGAGAAGCTGACCAGAGAGGGAGCTTTCATCATGGACTGCAGCAGCGTGAGTGTTGGCCAGCGCGCGCGCGCGCGCACGCACGCATGCACACACACACACACACACACACACACACACACACACACACACACACACACACACTCCTTCCTCTGGGAATGTCCACAGTGATCCATTTTCCATTTTTTACTCCTCCAGGTGTTGTACCTGTGGGTGGGCAGGTCTTGCAATGAACTCTTCATAAGGGATGTTCTCGGCTGCCCCAACCATGCCGCCATTCCACAAAATATGGTAAGGGCGGAGCTAGTTAACCAGTGGTGTCTCTCCAAAGCTCCTCTTTCTGCTTAGTTTATTATTAGTTTGTTTATTTTGAGACCAGTTTATTTTAATGCATTTTATTTGTTCATTGCCAGTCTCAACTCCCTGAGCTGGACAACGCTTCTTCAGAAAGGGTGAGAGCTTTCCTCACTTGGCTGCAGGAGTCGCGCCCCTTCTGGCCAGTCCTTTATGTAGTCAAGTAAGTGTTCTGTAGATGAGGAATTCTCTGGAATATTTCCACATTTCCAAATGCACTGTCATCATCCTGCCTTGTTTACAGTAACAGTGTGGCATTCGATGTTCTTCTGTTTGTAGAGATGACACTTCTGCCAAGATCAGCTTCTTCCAGCACTTGGTGGAGGACCGCACAGAATCAGCCTTCTCCTATTATGAGTTTCTCCTCCACATCCAGCAACAGATGTCTAAGTAGGCAGGTTGGAGCAGACTGCACCCATGGTGGACAACAAGTAGGCGCTGGCACACCTTTAGCAGGAGACCTCCAGCTCCACCTCCACCTGGCTTTGTAGGGTAGGACCACAGAGGTGATGGCAGCCAGGGTGTGGCTCGGCGTGGGTTGGCTTGTGGCACTGCGGGCCCCTCACGATATTGATGATAATGAGAGAAAACTGAGGATATGTGGCGTTCCGGACAAGTGTCTTTATCCTGCCTCTCCCGCTGCAGCTGAGGAGAACACTTTCCCAAATTTCCGCTGCTGGTTCGCTCTCCTGCCCGTTTTGTCGCCTCCTTCACCCTTCATTTATGTGAATGGATCTGCACTGGGGGCAGGAAGTGTCGGGTCGTCCAGTTCATTAAACTGAGCCAGAGCGGAGAGCCACCTTGCATGTTCTCCCGCTTTGACCCAAACTCTTCCGTCCCCTCCCCACGCATACCCGACGTGTCAGTCCTTGTATGTTATTGAACATGCGTTTGGCATTTCTGTGCTCTTGGCTCTAGTGGACTTTACTTGCAACAGACGGTGCTCAAGAGTAGTGGTGTCCCTACCGCCACCGTCCTCCTTTCCCACTCACTCCAACCTGTGTAGTTGGACAGGTCTTCAGTTGATGTTACATGATCCTCTTTTTTTGGGCAATAACAACAGTTGTTCTCCACTTTGTAATTCTCTTGCAGATCTTTTATGTAAGGTTATTTATGATCCGCTTATCGAATAAAACAAAGGTATTTTGCTTGATGTGTATTTTGAATATTTGCACAACTGTTTGTGCACGTTTCCCACAAGTGTTTGCACTGACGTGACACTAGAAGGGGCTAAAATCACTGGTGTGCAAAGTTCACGCACTGAGAGTTTTGTTATTCTGTGGGCAGGATGCATCAAGTCTTGGGCTTCATATTTTCACAGTGTTTGTGGAGAAAAGTCAAAAGTCAAAGTCTTATATTTAAGGACGTGCAAGTGAAGGGGTCGTGCAAACCTGCTGATCCGACAAACCCCTGGTTTGTTGTCTGTGACCAGTCAGCCATGACTGCACTTTTGATTAATACTGCTCAGCAAAGACGTCTTAACAGCTCAGCTGGAAAACTAGCACGCAGAAGGATCTGTGAGGGTTGCCAACGGCAGCGTTTTCTCTGTAGCTCAGCACTCTGATTTTGCTGCTGCTGCCGAGGCCATTGGCTTGAGGTCTGGAATAATGTTGGGCCGGTCTGACTCCTTACTGGAACATTGATGGAGGTCCACATCTCGTTTGGATCTCCACTTTACCTCTTGGGTCATCTTTAGAGAAGATTTTAAAGCTCAGTCATTGCCGAGCAGCTTGAGGTATCCTAGCAGTCAAACGCATTATGAGCAATTTACCCCGATATCTGCAGGGTGTCATAAAGAAGGACAGGAACGGTGCCGTAATAGCCAGTCAGATTAGTGTATAAGTTGTCTGTGCCATCTGCTCACATCCAGCAGCTAAAAGACACTCAGTTTATGAAGCTTTACTTGCACTTTGACACCATTAAGGAAAGAAAGACCCATGAGGATTTACTGCAGAGTGTTTGGTCTTTCCTGTACCATCATGTTACTGCTTATAGGGCCTTGTTGGTTGCGGTGCCCATGGCAGGTATACTTTTGAGCGTGTCCTCGATACACTGAAAAGGTCTGTGTATCTGTTATGGTGCCACATATTTTGACTGCCAGAGGGCAGAACAGGGAAAACCAGCTGCTGTTGGGACTTTGGACACATGTGCTTGAATGATTGTGTCAGTTAACTCCTCACACTCACATCAGCTTTCTGACCCCTTACTGTTTATCGACTATGAAACCCCGCGGGATGGAAAAAAACACCGACTATAACGTTGCTGGAGCAAAATGCAGCAAGTATCCGTCGCAGTACTGAAATCGTGCTGGATTTATGCCGTCTGATTATTCGCTGCATTTGAGTGCATTCTGGAACAGGTTGCGTTTTGATTTTCGCTTCTTTTCCTTGTCATAATCCCAGCCGCAAGTCGGCGTGTGTTAACAAGAAAAGCCCTAAACCGCACGTTACACTGCCTCGTACAGCAGCCGCCTGCACGCCCTGATGGGCAGGGCACAAACGCTTTCGCCCCACTCAATAAAAGTCACCGGCAATTCATTGTCCATGTAATTGTTCTGCTTAAAATACAATTGCGAACATTTGACACTTCAGATCCCGATTAAAGCCTCGTGGTGCGGTTTTGATTGTAAAGGCTCTACAAAATGTGCTTTTGCTCAGCAGCGTAGAGGCGACGGGACAGTTTGGGGTCAAGATTTCACACTTCACATCGGAGCAGAGAATTAATGCGCTTTTTTTTTTTTTTTTTTTTTTTAAACACCTCCTCTTGAAGTCTATTAGCCTTCATGTTGTGTCACAGTAATTGAAACCATAGGGATTCATACTAGAAGGCTTCTGCTTTTTTCCCCCAAATAACAGCAGAAAAGGGTGGCAACTGGATAGAATCTGCATTACAGTTTGTGTTTTTCAGTGAGTCGGGGATCCAAATCGGCTCGCGGTCATTATTAACTAGCGTGTTCGACTGACACCATCTGAGGTGACCTTCAGTGTTAGATACACTACAGTGAACTCCCTTCAAAGCGATATCTCTCGCTCGCTCGCTCTCACACACACATGCATGCAGAGAGAGAGAGAGAGAGACAGTACGTGCAATTTAGAGTCACCAGCTCACCTGAACTGTGGGAGGAAGCCCACACGAGCATGGTGAGAACATACAAACTCGCACGCTGAACTGGATTCGAACCTCTGTCCCAGTGCATGTGGCCTCCGTGAGGTGCGATTCTCCTGGAATCTTGACAAAAAGAGTTAATTAGAACTTCACTTTGGGCAGGAATTTATTATTACTGACTGTGCTCTGTGATGAGAAACACATTTAGCAAAGTCCCACCCAGCATGTGGGCAAGGAATTCTTCTTGTCGAAATGAGGTTTTTTAAAAAATTTCAGTGATGTTATCAGTGACCTGTTTGCCCCCTGGGATGTTTCTACAGCCAAAAATAGAGGAAAACACGGTTCTCCCTCACATCCTCGTGCGAGCCGACCACAGCCTCCCACCCACATCAGCACGCCTTACATCAACATCCCTCAAAACATCCCTGCAGAAAGCTGTGAGCTTCGAGCCCAGAGTTCCGGGTGAGACACAAGCACTCCCCTTTCCTACATACCACAGTTGTTTAAATAATAATCAATAAACAACATTTAGTTATGAAAACCTATTTTTATATGAGTGGAAAAATTAAACAAAATATGTTGGATCAGTCAGAAGAAAATGTGACCAATGTACCCTTTTGTCATGTTCTAGAAATGTTTTGTATGTAACAAAGTTTTAAAATTAGGTCTCTTTAACCCAACTGGCAAAGGACCTGACGTCCACTCGGGTGCGGACCACTCTGGTTTTAAACCGGTGCCCCCGCCTCCCTTGTTGAGACCCTTTGTGCAGCGATTCTGAGCTCTGGAACTGAGCAGAGCCACATGCTTGGCCCACGGGCTGCGCACTCAGGTTTCTGGATGGGGCTCTGCTGCATTCTGGGAAAGCGCTCCTGGGCCCTCAACCACAAGCTGCGCTGCGTCCAACAGCGCTGCGTCTCCGCCGGTCCCTTTGCACGTTCACCGAAGCTGGAAAATAACAAACAGCATAATTAGTTCGTCGGTCACTCAGTGGGTCGTGTTTGACCTCAATCGGCGGAAAGTGATCCGGCTTTCGCTTTTTAGCCAGTCTGTCCGCAAACCCATTGTTCGGCGCAGTCGTGGGGGTCCGGAGTCTGTCCTGGGAGCGCAGGACACCGGTCCGTCACAGGCCGATCGCACGCCCACACGCTACAGGTAACGGTGTGACCCGCTCACCTGAAACGCATATTTGGACTGTGGGAGGAAACTCCACATCCGAGCCTGTGGCCCAGCAAGTGCGCACCGCCCGCTGCGGCCCGCGTGACCGCAGAAACAATGATGAAACCGAGGACTTCCTCACCGTCCTCCCAGGTTATCAGTAGGTTTTCAGCGGGACTTGGTTCTGCTCAGGATTTTAGACGTGTGTCGCGTTGCTGCGGTGTTCATGCCGAATGGTGCGGCCGTGGTAAACACACATCAATCTGTCTCGTGAAAAACGACGACGACTCTTCACGCGCTGCAGGCACAGCCAAACGCAGGGAGGAAATTCAACCAAATCGTTCACAGATGCGTCACCCCTGCACTGCGCCCCTCCACACACACACACACACACACACACGCACACATGCAGAAGGTTCCTTCTCCACACTCTGTGTTCACCTCAGTACCTGTGCAGCCACCGTACCTGGTCCTCCGTGCGAAACACTTCACCTTTGACAGTTTGTTCCGTCACTGTTCAGCAGCCCCCCCCCCCGCTCCACCCACGCTGTGTTTGACAGTTCACATTTGAGCCATCACACCATCCAGCTGGCGCTCCGTTTCCCGCCGCACCTTCTGCACTCTGCTTCACATTTGATATTTCCATTCACATGATGTCATGCGGGGCTCTTTTGCCATGTTGTCTGACCACATTTTCCCATTTTGAAGTAACGCTGTATGTTCACTGCCGTTTTTTTCAGCCCTTAAGCAGCATTAAGCCTGAGTCACACACCTGTCTTTCTCTATGGATTTTCATGTAATACCGCAGTATTTTACTGTGTGTTTACTGCCTTGAATGCGGGGTAAGACCTAAAAACGTTCATTCATTATTAGTAAGCACTGGTCCGGGGCAGGGTCAAAACACACACACACACACACGCACGCACGATAAGGGCGAGTCGGAGTCACTAGTTCACCTGAAACAGAGCGAGCCGCATTCGAACCCAGACCGTGAGCTACGGGGCAGCAGAAAGGCCACTGGAACTGCAGTAGTTTTCTGGCGGTGCGCTGAAGCCCTCGGTGGTTGTTGGTGTATGTTTTCCAACCTAAACTTCCGAGCACCGGCGGTACCTGGAAAGACCCGTGGCTTCATTCAAAAGGAGGATTATGGGGGATTAATAGAGCTGTCGGCGTCGTTTTTGTTTGTCGGCCGGACGCTCCCTCGCTGTCCGCTGTAACATCTGCTGCCGGCGCCTCCTCCGACCCCTCCTCTGTGTTTACACACGTCCGGACCAAGGCTTCCTCTACGGGCCGCGACTCCACGCGAGGGCTGGAAAAACTCGCTGTCGTTCAGCTCCTCTGGACCGTCTTTGACGTATGAACTCGAACCATGTGCAGAACCGCTTTAGACGGCAGTTGGTCTGAAGCAAAATAAAGCTGCGTATCACAGGGCTTCCCTTGTTCACGTCTGGTCCCAAAGCTGTTCCTCCGCAGATATTATCAGTGGATGTAGGAAAAATGTGTTTATTTTTGAAAGAGTTTTCACTGCACTATTTAAGTTTTTTCAAGGAATAAAGTTTATATTTTTATACAGCCAGTATGGGAATAGGGTCTCAGCGGGGGTGACCCCACACTGGGCGGATGGTCACTGTGTGTGTGTGTGTGTGTGTGTGTGTGCTTTATGATTTGCGTATGTCTGCTGACGAGTAGCTCATGGCTGGGGGGCCGCAGGGGGCCATCACCACACTCTGCTCTTTGTGTGACATCCTGCTATTCTAACCGCACACAAACACACTTCCCTCTTACACCCTTTGGATGGGGCTTCCAGGGCTAAACGCCAGTGGTGCAGTACGGACCCCTGGCAGAGGGATGTCTCCCGACCCCAGGGGGTCTCGTTCCTGCTTCGGGGTCCGCTCTCCCTCTGGGTCAGATGTTCTCACTCCCGCAGGAAGAGACAGGGGTCTTATGTAAAGTCCACGTGACCGTTGGCCTCCCAAAATAGGTGGCTTGCCCACTGCAGCCAGGTGTCATGGCAACGACAGGCAACGCTTGTGAGAATCAGAGCGACGACTGCGGCTCTTGTTAGTTCACCTGTAGTTTACCCTGGTATCTGTGTGTGTGTGTGTGTGTGTGTGTGTGTGTGTGTGTGTGTGTGTGTGAGAGAGAAAAACTGAAATCACACTGGTTCACTCTGACGGTGCTGGAAGCTCCGGGTTCTGCTCAGGCGCGCGCAAGACGTTCAACACGCGCCACGTCCCGCCGTTATTGTGCTAATTCATCTATTATTTAGGTTTCAGTTTTAATCAAAATGCATTTTAAAATGGAAAAAGTCAAATGAAAAATTGTACGTTTAAATATGTCAAAATACGCTATTGCTGCTGTCCGCACTGAATATTATATATGATTATAATCACTTTTAGTCCGATTTGGAGACAGTGACGTCCCTGTTTTCATCTGCACCCGTTACACTGGATTCCCCGACGTTACCCTGTTTTTACCACACCTCTGAGGGCGGGGCGGGGCGGGGCGGGGTGTGAAACGAGGAGCTTCATCTCTTCATGTTTAATAAGACGAACATTCATAATGACCGTGAACGCAGGTCACTCCGGGGGGCGTTCAGGGTGAAGGCGGCGCGGTTCTGGCTCGCTGCTGCAGTCGCTCCCGCGTGCGTGACGTCACCTGTCAATCCTCGCGACGTCGTCGAAACACCTGTAGAGCCAGGTGTGTGTGTGTGTGTGTGTGTGTGTGTGTGTGTGTGTGTGTGTGAGAAGTGCTGCGCCTTTAACAGCCATCGTTCGCACAGCGCGCACGTCTCAGTGGCTGTTTGGGGGGGGGGGGGGGTGTCCTGCGGGCTCCTGGTAGCTGTGAAAAGGCACGNCTGTTTGGGGGGGGGGGGGCGTGTCCTGCGGGCTCCTGGTAGCTGTGAAAAGGCACGAGTTAGAAACGCGCTGGTCACGCATCAAGTGCACGCGCCGAAGACGCGCCTTGTCTTTATCTGTGCCGGAGTTGTCGTGCGGCGTGGGAACCGAGCTAGAGATGACTTCGCAAGGAGATCCCGCGAGGGATGCTGCGGGGGACCTGCGGCTCGAGGAGCAGCAGCTGAAGCAGCTTGAGGAGAACTTCCAGAAGATGAGCAGGAACCCGGACCAGGCGACTCTGATGCTGATCGCGGTCGAGTGCGGGATGTCCGTGGAGGACACTGCGGTGAGTCTGGCTGCGGGGTCCTGTCCTGTCCTGCCCGCTGAGCTGCTGTCGCCAGATGTTCCTCCGTCCCGCACAGGATGCGCGATCGTTACTGACCGCGCGGCTCTTCTGTAGCGCGTTTACTGTCCAGACTGACTTCTGCCTCAGTTTAGCGGCTTTCAGTCCAGCAACGAACTCCGACACTTCTGGCGTGAAGCAGCTTTTTCCAACCAGGCTCCGTTTGGCAACTTCACTTTCACCGCGTTTCGGTGACTATTGTTACCCCCCGGTGTCGCAGCTGCCACTCATAATTACCCGCGTGGCGACTTGTGTATTTGTCGTGTGTTTGTACACCGATTTACCCATTTATACAACCGGGTAACTTTTATTCTGTCAGTTCAGGACAAACACAGTAGGAGCTGGGATCGGAACTGGGGGAACTGAGTCGGCAGGCAGGGTCCCAAGTAGCAGCAAGTTTGAAGTTTAAGGCTCAAATAACAGTAAGTTTTACCCTGTCGGAGCTGTAATGCAGACGGTGTTACTGACGGCACTCGCTGCCCCCCACCCCACAGACGTGGTTCCGGATCCGTAACGCCCAGTGGAGGCGCTCCGAGGGCCTCCCTGCCGAGCCGGGCTCCGTCAAGGACTGAGAGGCACCGGGATGGGGAACAGGGCCTCGATCCAATACCCTGCTGTCCAGGAAGGGACTGCCACCCAGCCGTGTGTGTGTGTGTGTGTGTGTGTGTGTGTGTGTGTGTGTGTGTAACTTATTGCACTGAGTTTCCTGCCGTTCTGAAGGGGGTCACAGTTGCTTCTGCAGTTCTACTCCTCGCTGGAGCTGCTGATGGGACCTTGATGTGCAGCAAATAAAAATAAAAAAAAGTGCATAAACCAAAGCGCTTCTACTTCTGTTCTGGGTGGGACACGGTTCTGGGTGGGACTGCGCGACGGACCCCGCGAGCCGCTCCGGTGTAAACAGCCTGTTTGTTTACGGTAATGACGGCCGCGCGGTTTGTGTGTCGCCAAGGGCACCGTGTGGATGCGCGGAGAATGTGTCCCTGGGGGCGGGGGGGTCATCTGTCCGGGTCCCACACAGCCTTTCCAGGGAGACAGAGGCTCCGGTCAAAAGCGTCGCCACGGTGAAGAAATGTTACCGGACAGAGCAACACCTGTTGTTCCGTGGGTGCAGTAAGGTGCTAATTCACCTGCTGACACCTCAGTGGAGGAAGGGAACAGAAAGAGTGTGTGTGTGTGTGTGTGTGTGTGTGTGTGTGTGTGTGGCTCCAACAAGAAGCCAGGGGGAACTTGGCTGTGGCTGGAAGGTAAAGGGGTAAAAGAGAGCAGAGCATGTAAATCGGGGTAAAGTGACGGACCGTGAGGCTCCACTAACTGCCACAGCTTCTTGGGCCTCCTGTTACGTCACGTGTCCCTGAGGACACAGCCTGTCACTGCACTGGTGTGTGGGCGGGGCCCTCGCGTCCCACAGGTGAGCCGGGCACCTCACCGAAACGCCACTTTTGCATGGAGATTTTAATGCCCGAGTGTTTAAACAAATGTTGCCGTCTGACCTGCAGGAGGGGAAACAGAAACCAAAACAGAACCTGCAGTAAAACATGGCTAAAGGTTACGGTGTCTGTATAGTATTTACACATCAGAACCAGCTTAAGAATCCAGTGAACCCTGAAGAGTGTGTGTGTGTGTGTGTGTGTGTGTGTGTGTGAGACTAGAAAAGAAAAAACTTAAGTGCTGCACTTTTTAAATGAGCTGCTTTGCAACCTGAGTGACGTTTTAGCAAAAACTGCCGTCAATGTTTTAGTTTTGACATCGCGTACAAAAGGCGTGTTTTGTTGTCAGACTTGTTCTCCAGGCCAACGCGGCTTCCTCGCGCTCATTTGCATACAGCTCCACTCCGCACCGAGCGGGAAAAGCACGGCAGAAGGCGCTGGAGACGAAGACGTTTAAAGGAACAGATGGGTTGTCTGCTGGCAGCTCTGCAGAAACGGGCCGGTGAGGTGTTGACGTGAGCTGCAGACGTGCTGGCAGACGACCATAATTTAATATTAACTACAGATTTAGTGAGTCGAGAAGGTGCGGTAAGAAGAGGTCCTGCGTTCCCACGCTAAATGCTGTGGACAAAGTGGAGCTCGAGACACGGCGGCGACCGTCTGCCCCGAAACTCACTTCTCCTCCCTCCTCCAGTGGTTCCCTCTGATGTCCACGTGTTGAGACGGGGACCCTGGGGGGGGGGGGGGCAGTGTGTGCATGGACAGCACTTTAGAAGCTGCTTCACGTGCTCAGATCTTCTCTTCCTTTTCCTCACGCTGGATGACGCTCTCGTCCGTTTCCTTCTGGCTGTTGCCATGGATACACATCCCAAGTTTGATCCCTGAGCAGTAATGCAACACGAAGTGAAAATCTGAATCGGTCTGATATGTATATCACAGCAGCAGTTACAGCTGGACCCCCACTTCTGCTGGCACCGCTGCACTTGATAATAGCCCCTTATTGAGGCCACATGCATTGTGGGAGATTGAAGCTCTGAGCCAAAAGCCGAGTGGACCCCTGCTGACTTCCTCTTCAAGTTCCAGACGTAGCCGGGTTAAAGCCAGCAGGTTCTCCGGCTGCTCTGAAGTCGGGCCTGAGGAAGACGGTCGCTCGGTCAGCTGTGACGCTTCTGTGGGAAACGTCACGTCGCCAGTCAGGAGGAGCTCCTGATCACCCCCTGCAGACCAGCGAGAGCATCGTGCTCCTCCGCCTCGGGCCGCCCAGTGCTCCCATTCTCACACACACACACACACACACACACGCTAAACCTGCAACCTTCTCAGTTGTTTGTTTTGGCTCAAATGTGGTGGAATGGGCTTCAGCTGTCCCTCAGAGCTGCCGAATCCCTCCTAACATTCACCAGGGGACTCAAACCCATCACCTTCACAGCCTCTTCTCTTCTGACCTCTTGACAGCTACATAAATGAGTCCAACACCAGCTGCTGTGATTATCTATGTATTTTCTGTTTGAATGTCACTTCTTTAGGCAGCTACTTGAGGAATGTGAACCAGCAACATGGTGGTATGAGATCACCGTCTGCTGTTGCTGGAACAAACAAGGTACAAGCTGTATGTGGCTTTGGAGAAAAGCACCTGCCACGTAAGTTCTCCAGCTCCGCGTGGGTTTCGGCTCTTTCGGGCACCGATGTTCCCTCAGTTGTTCCCCTTCCCTCCCCACACTGGGTCTCGGTGTGGTACATAGTCCTTCGACAGGCCTTTTGGTGAGGCCAACTTTCTAATCCGATGGGATGCTGTGGCCCGCCTGGCGTTGGTGGAAACCTGTTCGGAACAAGCAATGACTTTTTCACTTTTCGTTCACGTTACTTAACCTTGGAACTGGACCAAATTCGTAATTATACACATTAACAGCAGCAACCGTGTTGATCACGTGAACATGCGTCGCACGTGACCCTCAGCAATGTCACTCGGAAGAACAGCAATAGCCACACATGGCTCCGGATCAGCTCTTACTGGCCTAATGGGCTCCTCAGGGGGTCCCAGCTCAAGGCACACGTCGCCCACCCTCGTCTTGGGCTGCGACAGCTGCTCCAACCTTGGCGTGATGGGGACTCTCCGCGTGGAGCAGGACGTGAGCGTCTCCCCCAGCTGGCGCACAGATGAAGAAATGGAGATGAAGAGAGGTGAAGTCTGACATTCCAACCAGAACCCTGCACACGACTGACACTGAGTTCAAAGTCATGATGTTTAGAAGCCTGCAGTGTTTGAGATTGAGGCAGAAGCTTCTGGATGTCCAGAAAACAAAAATGCCACCGATGCGTGGTTGTGCGAGACGCCCACCGCGTCAGGCTTCTACCCTCAGCCTGTTATTGTCTTGACCAGCGGTGCCCCCAGCAGTCATACTGTCTTACGTGCAATTGCTGCGGACTGGGATGCGAACGGGGACCCGGGACCGTGCCCACTCACCTCCCGGTCCCCCCTGAAGTCTGGGTGCAGCTTTCTGGGGCTGGCCAGCTGCAGGAGGCGCGGCGAGACCCCCACGGCTTTGACGGCTGCGTCCCACCTGGCCAGCGGCAGCCTGCAGGTTCAGACGCGAGTGGTGGCGCAAACACGTGTAAACGTTTAACTTGAGACAAAACAAAGTGCCTGTCTGCAGAACTAGGCGAAAAAAGTCTCTCTATTGTCTGACATCTCTTTCTGTGAGTCGTGACCCCAAATATGTAAGAACCAAATGAAAACACGGTTTGTTTTATAAAAAGACTTCCGCTGTGGGCTGAACGTGTCCCCGAAGCCGCGAACTCAGACAATGGGCTCTATTGTGTGGGCAGAGAAGCTGCTGCAATAACAGATGTGAGGTGCTGATCGGGGCCTCGTACTGTGTGCGCCCCCCCCCCCCCCTTACCTGCCGTCCTGCTCATCACTGGGTCTGGTCCTGGGGGCTGACAGTNGGGGCCTCGTACTGGGGGCCCCCCCCCCCCCCCCTTACCTGCCGTCCTGCTCATCACTGGGTCTGGTCCTGGGGGCTGACAGTCGCGCAAGCCACTCGTACCACGCAGTCTTCGAAGCGGGTCGCGACCCTCTCCTAGGGAGGCCATCCTCCACACATCTGTGACACCGCAGGACAAATCTCACTTGCTGCAGGGAAACTGAGCCAAACTTCAGAATAATCCAGTTCCAGAACTTATTATAATTTATCCCAACAATGTTCATCTTTAACTGTTCGTTTGGAAATACCGGACAGTAGGATTCATTTCAACTTCTGTACTGCAAAATAAAAGATCACATCACTGTTTGATGTTTAGTGGGCCAGGAGCCGGCGTAGTGGTCTCAGCATCGCCCCGCTACCAAAGGTTCTGGGTTTCAATCCCACCTTCTGCTGTAGTGCCCTTGACCACAGGACTCGCCTTGAACTAAGCTGTATAAATGAGTAAATTGGTGTAAGTATAACACTATGTCTCTTTGGAGAAAAAAATCGTTTATCACGTGTCTCAGGCAGCTCAGCTCACAGTGGGCTGCATGTATGTTCTCACATCACCCTGTTCTTCTAGCTCCACTAATCCAACCGACAACCAATTCTCCCATAGTTAAAGGAAAGGGTTAGTTAATCCGTCAGTTAACTGACACGAGTTGCCTGTCCAGTAGTTTGACTGAAATAAACTAAGGCATTGGGATCAGTGGGACGGGCAAAATGTTATTCATCAGTTGTTTTTGTGTCCAAACCGCAGCTGCCTTTTGTACGACAATTCAACTCTTGTGTTTTATCGCAAAGAATCTTAAACATGACGAACATCTGTGTCCCTCTGGACAGGTGGGGTTTGCGCTTAACTCGCATAGCTGACATGTTTCACCTAAAGTTCCACCCATTTACTCACTGGAGAGACTCAGGTTAATCACAGTACAATACACTACATCTCCTGAGGGTCCTACAGCAGCGCCCCCTGTTGGACAGGACGCGGCCACATTCACGTTACAAGACTATGTTCTTGACAAGTGCGCCACCTGCTGTCCTCACTGCCAGTTGACGTTAGCGTTAAAATCGGTGACCTTCATGAACCAGTTTATTATTTTTAAAAAATAAATAATAAAGGGCAAACTCCTGCATTTTACCACTGGCTACTTAGTTGAGGGTGGCGATTCCAGAACATTCAGACCACGACCTTACCAAGGAGTGGAGGCCCACACTGTCTAGCATGTTTAAATGCATTATGCTTAATTGGACAAAATTCAGTAAATTTAAATAATTTAAAATAAAAATATTGCTTCCTAACATTTCGTGACTTATTTGGCCCAGCATCTCAAGTAAATAGTGATGAATGGGGAGTCGTGTCCACAGTATAGTTTTAGGTTCAGTTTTAAGTGCCCTGGCAGAAACGCAGTATAAACTAGTGTAAAACACACAAGAGAAACACAAACTTTTACTGTCTGTGTATCGCGGGTGTTTAATGTTGTCCTTCTCACTATCAACTGCCTTCTTTTATTGTTCCTTTGAAATCTAATAAACTGGACTTCCCGATATGACACAGATTTCCTTTATCAGTTATTATCTTTTATTGAATTAGGTCTCAGTCAGTTACTGTCCTTTGTACTCACACTTACTGGAAAGAACAACAAATGTCAAAGTGAACTGTTGCAGATGAAAGCATCTCGGCATTTTACATATCCTTTTGTTTATGTCCTAAACAGTAACAGCTACACAACATACACGTGGTTCAGATTGTGATGGATTTATGTTAAAATTATTTTTTGGAAGACCGTTTTGGAAGCAGGACTCTGTGGTTCAGTGTGTCGCCTTCAAGGTGGACAGTAGTGGACAGTCACCTGGACGGGTCATCCCACGCAGAGATGCCTCTTTTAGGCTCCGCCAGACTGTGGATCCTCGTGGTGGGAACAGCGGTGAGTGCGGCACAGGACACTGGCCATATGGGCTCCTGGTTGCCCCACGTCAGCTCCCTTGCAAACACATTAAACAAAGAGAATAAACACATCCACTCAATACTGTAAAATACTGTAAATCAGAGCATTTTTCAGTCTCATTTGACACCTTTCTTCCAGCAGACCCACAATGTGAAGTTTGCACACTAAGCTATTTACCCATGTATGCAGCAAGGTCATTTTTACTGTATTCAGGCCAAGTGTCTCGACCGAGGGCACTACAGCAGGAAAAGGGGTTCAAACCCTGGACCTTCACTGCTGCACCACTGACAGCAACTACCGCTCAGAGCAGGGATGATGCCCGATAAAAAGAGTTTAATCAAACTACCGCATTTTAACACTGGCTACTTAATTGAATGATGGCCATTCCGGAACATTCAGACCACAATCTTACCAAGGAGTAGTGGCCCACACTGCTCTGGACTCTTTATGCCTGGCAAGCTGTAGGATTCTGTGGGCAGAGACGATACATCCATCAGAGTCCAAACCGTCACCTGCCTGTTGTCACCGACGCTGCAGGACATTTCCTTACAAGCAGGTGCTCACATGAACCACCTGAGCTCCAACTGGTCAATCTGTCCACTCTGGAGGACACTATTTTTACTGCATCTCCCCAACTGTCAAAGTTCAGTGCTGCTGAGACCTCACACTAAAGTCAGGCCTCCTAATAGATAAGACTGCGAGACCACAAGCGCCTGCTATCCTGAGGGAAACTTCAGAGGGAACCAGCTACTAGATGGTTCGATTAGTCTTTCGCCCCTATACCCAGGTCGGACGACCGATTTGCACGTCAGGACCGCTGCAGACCTCCACCAGAGTTTTACAGAGGAAATGTTAGGCTTTTACATAATATAAAATGTTTAGGGTTCCACTTGAACAGCTTATAGAAACCCTTCAAAAATATCCAACAAGCCTTTTGCATACTGGGTTTAATAGGAAGCTCAGCAACTACAAACATGCTCATGAAAAATTATTTGGGTAATAAAACAGCTGAAGTGTCCTGACCTGGCAGATGGGCAAAATGTGCGTTTTCTGCCTGTCAAAACAAAGACACGCAGAATGCAGCGATAAGAACACGTATTCGTAGCAGTAGTTAACATCAAAGCACTTCTGCTATATTCATTCTCTTCCCTAAGGGTTTCAACTCACCTGTTCTTGTAGACATCATCATATTTCCTGCACTGTGTGAAGCCCTCACACACTTACTCAGGTAGGTTTGGTTACCATAGTCACTGATGTTGCTAGGTTACTGGATCACATGGGCTTGGCTAATCTGCACACTGCAG
Organism: Arapaima gigas; assembly: GCA_900497675.1. NCBI lineage: Eukaryota > Metazoa > Chordata > Actinopteri > Osteoglossiformes > Osteoglossidae > Arapaima > Arapaima gigas. The sequence goes on along the minus strand of UFQX01000741.1, from coordinate 179,240 downwards.
GGGGTCCTTGCTGGAGGAATTCCAAGAGAGAACAGCTTGAATGGGACTCAGGACATCTAGCTTGTAGGGGCACCTCCTGCAGGGACATCACAGTGGGGGACACTCCTCACACAAACGCCTGGAGGAGACAGTTGTTTGTTTTTAACAGTGACATACTGGGGACAGTAACACAGTAATGTGACACGCTGTTCACTGTCCACGGCGAACGTCACTCGGAATTTGACCTCAGGAAAAAGCTTTTGCTCAATTATTTATACAAATCTTTTGAAAAGATTTTTAAAATAAGCACAAGCTAGACATATTATTGAACTCTGTCGGCCTACAAAATAAAACACTATTTTTAAACAGTGACATTTATGTTTCCAAAAATCACAACTTAAGCATAACTGACTGAAGTAAAAAAAAAATTAAAAATACCACCCCATTTCAGGAACAGAAAACAGGACTAACTGAAACCCTTTTTCATTTTTCAGAAAATTGGAATTTTTGAAAACCGGAAAATACAATTTGAAAACTACTGTAATGAAACAAGCTGAAGGGAAGTGGATCAAAATGCAACGTGTTTATTTGAAATATACTGTGTATCAACATGTTAACTTTCAAATCCAATTGTCAAGAGCAAAAATATTTACAATACTGTGTAATTTGAATAAACACCAGCACACAGCACAGATCCCTCAAGTCATTGCCTGCAAAACAAATAAATGTGTGAAAAACGGTTTTCTTCTCCACGGCGTTAACATCACACGCTGCCGTTTGTTTATCGTTAAACTGTTTACAAATTAAAGCCCACAATACCCAGTAAAATTTTGGATATTTCCTCATCTAAAGCAGTGTACCGACACCTCAGTTCATACTCAACATTACAGCATGTTTCACCACATAATAGATAAGACTTACAATCAAACACATTTTAGCCAATTTCAACCTTTATTTTTTCATTTCCCCGCAGTTTCCTATAAGTGACCTTTACAATGGTTTGGAGATTTTCTTGACTGGGATGGAACTGGCATGTCCCAGACCCCCTGGAGAGGCTACTGGCTGGCTGTGTCGTCATCTTAGCCAAGCAGGAGCCACCAATACCGTTTATTACCCATAATTCCACTTGATATGGCAGATTAGCAAGTGCAACACTTTTACTTACCAACTCTCTCTTAACAGGTTTATCTCTTAGTGATACATAACAAAATGCTTAGTTTCTATTGTTAGACCAATGTGTTAACAACACATTTCAAATGACCACAAATAACTTGCATCATTTATGCTTCTACTTAAATAATTTCACCACCTGACTAAACATGAGGCTTCCAGGTAGAGAAGTACAGCCCTGTTCTTTGACCTTTGGTAAACTTACTGCTCCTGGAAAACAGTTTATAAATAAGTGCACGAGCACTGAGATGCTCCTCATCTGCTGTCAGAAACCATCTGGAAGATCAGGTCCTGGGCGTCCTGGACGCTGGAGGGCATCTCAGAGCTGCCCTTTGTCACGTGTGTCCCGATGAGGAAAAGCTTCCGTTCATCTCCAACTTCAGCCAAGCTCAGGGCTTCGTGGAGATCGGTGATACCACAGGCCCCCTCCATATCCTATAGAAACGAGGGGGGGAAATCAATTTCCATCTGAAAAACACCATTACTTCACCACATCCAAACACTTTTCCATTATATTTACATTCACTTTTCTCCAAAGTGATGTGCAGCTCAGAGTAAACAAAGTGTATCAACAAGAGAGGAAGAGCTTTAGACAGACACAGAATGGTCGAAGTGCAACTTGTGGATCTGATACCACCATGTTGCTGGTTCACATCCCCCAAGTAGCTGCCTATAGTTTTTCAAACATCAAATACATAGATATGGCGGCGGCGGGGGGGTGAGTGAGACCAGGTGGCTCAGCACAGCGTTCTTGTAGGGGTGGAGGGACAGATACATTTCTGCAGGGGTTCAGGTCCTCTGACCATCTAACAGACATTGAACTTAGGAGCAAAGCTCTTGCTAAGACATAAGCAACCAATTTTATGGATCGTGTGGACATTCTGCGTGTGCTCCTTCTCATACATGAAAAGTGTTTGTGTGAGATGGCAGTGACTTTTCCCAATATGCCTAAGTGGGCAGGAGGTTCACAGAAGAAAAGGTGACAATGAAACCTCACCCAGAAATGGCAGCAACTCAGCACTAACACCATTTTACACACAGTACCGTGGTGATGAAGCTTGTGACCAAGACGGCATAGAGGTATTTAACATGCCATCTGTGCCACCACTCAGTCTAGACCGTTTAGGAAGAGCACAGGAGACACGCCAGGCCAACAAGCTAATCCCCTGAAATCACCACAGATCCCCAGCAGGGGTTCACTTCTGAGCCTGTTTTTGCGTGTCTCACCTGCTTGTTGGCCAGGATGACGAGTGCAAGGTGAGGGAGGTCTGCGATCAGCTCATGGAGGTGCTTCTTGGCCAGGGGCAGGCGTGTCGCATCAGAGCAGTCCACCACATACACGAGGAGCTGCGCCTTGCACACATACTTCTCCCAGTAGCACCTGAGCTTCTCGGTGCCTCCGACTGCACAGCAAAAGGCAAGAGAAGGTGTCAGTAGGAGCAGCTAAAAAACAGTGATGCAAAATATAAAACAAGCATTGGGGGGAATAACCTCTGCAAATATAGAATAAAATAAGTGAAACTGTTGAATTGAAATTAACCATACAGTGCCTACAACTATGTGCACTATGTGCACGAAGCAGGTCATTTTGGACCTGGGTTGGCATTAGTGGGACAACCAAAAAAAGAGTATTTGTAGAAAAATAATATTTAAAAGCTCAGTGTATAACCACAATACTGTAAGTGACTGTGAAGAAAAGGTGACAGTTAAAGTGAGTAGCTTTTAAGTAAAACTATATTTAATTAATGCTCAACCAACCATTAATTTTGCCTTCTCAAGAGGACAACATTTTAAATGCATCTCCAAAGTGTAAACACAACACTAAACTTTTATTGCACCTTGAGGACACTGTATGCGTTGACCTGACAACACATTTTGGGGCTGGGTGTGAACAACTCCTTGAAAACACTATATATGCAAATGCCTGTTTTCTGGGTCTCGGGGGGCTCAAACACACCATCAGAAAGCTACTGATCGAAGAATGTAGCAGAAATTAACTCAGTCAGCACCTTAATTTCCCTAACATTCATTATATAGCTACAACTGTACACTTTTCCTTCTTCGATCAACTGTTAATTTCATTTCAATTGTTATTTCATGACCAAACTGGTGCTTCATATAGGGCTCCTACTCTCGAGGAACTCGATGTGGACGTCCTCCTTGTTGATGGACACAGCGTTGAATCCCTCGGTTGGGGTCACGTCTTCGTCAAGGCTGCTGCCGGCGATGCAGCGGAGAAGGCTGGTCTTCCCTGCGCCATCCAAGCCCAGGACCAAGACCTGACCCCCGGTTGGCTGTACCTGCAGGACACACACCTGTGTTCAAAGGGCCTCAGACACCTCAGCAAACAGGCACAGGTGGAGTAATTCAATACCTTAATTCAGTGTTTTTACAGTGTTAGGATCCACAGGTGGTTAGAGCTTCACTCAAAAGGACTTGGGTTTGAATCCCACCTGCTGTAACACCCATGATCAAGGTTTTTACCTTAAGTTAATACAGTAAAAATTGCCCAGCTGTATAAACGGGTAAATCAGTATAAGAAACGCCACACTGTAAATGTCCGCAGAATGAGTGAATAACAAATAACAACAAAACTGAATTTTTGGTAGCATTGTGGGGTTTTTTGTTATGACAATATTAACCCTGGAATCCTACCCATACAGAAAAATGCTGTATACGCTGCGTGAACGTCGGAGACATTTCCCAACATCGCGCAGGTCTTCGCGACATGTCGCGACGGCCGCGAGTCAACAGGTTTTTTAAAAAAAATGTATTTACTGAATGTTTTAGTTTGTAACGGTGAATAACTGTGTCAAATAAAAGTGCCGTTTTGCCCCCGTTTGTGTCACACTCGTCACGTCGCACGAGCGTCGCGTCCGGGCACGCGCCGAGCTGTACCTGGGAGCGCGCGCTGGGCCCCGGGGCCGAGCCGAGTCTCTGCGCGGGCCGCTCGGCGCGCTCCCGCCGCTGCTTCTTCTGGGAGGACGAGAATAAAGTGTAGAGAAGGAAGGCGACTCCCCCGGACAGGGTGACCGCGACTCCCAGCACAGACGCGTCCCTCCACACGGACATGGTCCCGAGCGCACAAACACACAAGCAAAAGGTGCAGTAACGGAGACTTCAGTCCACTCCGCCACCCAACATCGGACACGGTCCTGTTTAGCACGTCTCAACAACCGAAAACTAGGAGAACTTGGTCAGAACTTCAGCCACTGGCTGCTCTGGGGCCCCGGTTTCTTTTTCGGTGAAGGAAGTGGTTCGTCAGTTCGCACTTGTGTCCGAATATGGAATAAACGATGCACCGAAGTGTAGTTCAGTCGCGCCCTCGACCAGAAACACACGCATACAACATACACACCGTCCCGACAGGGACCGGTCACGTGACACGGAACCCGCCTAACGCGGCGGAAGGATATAGTGAAGTGACGTACAGCTCGGTGTTACAGGTGCGGAGCCCTCCGATACCGCGGAAGGATACAGCGTGCGAGTGTGAACCCCAAAGTAGAGCGGAAGGACGCGGCGTAAAACCCCGAAAAACGGCGGAAGGAAACAGTGGCGCTGCAGAGGCGCTGCAGAGCCCCGCAGGTTTCGCTGTAATCCAGTGAAAGGAAACAAACTGCGGGATTTAAAAACATTTTGCCCCTTTGTAAATATGCAGCATTTCACTTGAGTTTACTGTAACGTGTGGAAGAAAAGGCAAGAAGCACTGCAGTGGACACAGTGGTGCGGCACACATTAAAACTCTGAAGAAAGACACGGCCAGGTGGTTTCTCGAGGATCCAGTTTTATTATCTCTGTGCTGAAAGTTCAACCCAGGACTTTCCTTCGTTTTCTGACCTTCCAGTTCATACAGTTTTGTTCCTATTGCAAATTGCAGACAGAGCACAATATCCTGTAAGATGTTACACTTCCAATGTTATTCTCAGGGGAGGACTGCAAGACAGGAATCAAAAATAAACATTTCTAACTTTGCCATCATAACTTTTTTTACACTGGGATAAATAGCTTTTTAAGAAGGTCCATAATTATAACACTGAAAAAGCAAAAGTGACCAATTATAACAATAAACATTTATATTGTGACTGTAGGTGTTTAAAGAAGCTCAGTTGGGAAATGCCCAAGTCCAAAATACACTTTATACTTGCCAAAAATAGACTGCATTAAAAAAACATTACAAATGACATTTTTGGGTATCTATCTGTTAGTGTAATATTACATTGTGTCCACAAAGAGGCGGGAAGTCGAGGTGTTATTACAATGTCTACACTCTCCGTGTGGTAACAAGAGGTTATCTTGGTGTTTAAAATGAGGATATAAAGACTCATGACTGACATGTCCTTCACCTGTGCTGCTGTGGATCCAACTGGGAGACCCCACCTACACTCTACCAGCTCCCCTTTCCACCCTTCTTCTTCTTCTGCTGGGGCTTCTTGCGCGTTGCCCCCGGAGCGGCTGGCTTCTGCTGCCGCGGTGGCACCACCCCACTGGGGGCTGTTGTCGTGGAGCCCGGCCGCGGGGAAGTAGGCGGGCTGCTGGCAGTCTTGCTGGCATCACTGGGGGGGGAAACAGAGATGATGCATTCAGTCTCATTGCACAGTGACCCTCCACTGGAAAAGTAAAATAGTCATTAAAGTGTTAAAATACTGTATATTATCATTTGTTTTGTCTACTGTGATTTTGTTTACTTCAGAGGCAACGACTTGAGACTCACAGGTCGGCAGAGGCCCCAGAGGTCGCGCCCTGAGTGCCCTTGCCCACTTGCTCCTTCTTCTTTCCCTTCTTCCTGCCTCGGTAGTAGGAGCGCTCTCGCATGGGGAGCCACCGCTCGGGGTCTGGCATCGCTTTGGGGTCATAGTTCTTTGGCAATTTACCTGATTGGTGATTGAAAGGGATTCAAAAAGCCTGTGGTTGCGTAAAACTGATTAACATGTACGAATGCATGAAATCTTATTTGCAAAATACCTTTCTTTTTCTTCTTCTTTTTCTTAAAATCCCCTTGTCTGTAGGCAAACAAAGGGACAGGGTTACAGCTCTTATAGGAACCAGACTCCCAAGCACCCACAGTGACTGACAAGTGCAGGCCTTACCCCTGTTCTTTGGTTGTGCTGTCACCCACCACCTTGGCCGCCTTCTTCCTGACGTACGTCGCCCCGTGTGAGTTCTCCAGCTCGTCCACGTCAACGTTGAAAGACATGGTGTCGGGGGAAGGGAGGTGCTTGCTTAAGCTAAGGGAAGTGGTTAAGGGTCTTCTGCATGTCACTGAAGGTTTTAAAAAAAAAAAGAAAAAAAAAAAACTACAGAGTGGCGTAGCCAATTGTATTGTCAAGAATAATTTCTGTGAAATGATGTAATGCACACACAGCTCCACAATGTCTCTCTCACACACACACACACACACACACACACACACACACACACGACTCAATATGCTTTTGTCACGATGTACATAAGTGAGATGCAGCACAAAGATACGACTTTGCTTTTTCTTGATCAACCAAAGAGTAGGCAGAGATCAGCTGAGCCAGGGTGTGGATATCTTTGGGGTTCTGACTGCAAACAGAAATATCACAGTGAAATTACTTCTGAAAATACATTACTGCTCTCAGAATAGCAATCTGACAAAAGGGCCTGCAGAGGGGTCTTACTTCCACAGCTGCTCCAAGTCACTGATGGCTTCCTTCTTCCTGCCATACTTCAGCTTGAAGTTGGCGGCCTCACGAACCAGCGACAGATGAGCAGATGACCCCGGCTGGAAACGGAGGTGGATCACAGAATGCAGACAGCTGTGTTTAAACCTGTCCTGTGGAACCAGCCACTCTGCCCTCCCAATTCGTACAATCTAAGAATACATGCTAGAAAAATAAGCACTCGCATTTTCTTCCCTTAAAAACAGTTAAAATATACTTAAAAATGAAAAATAAATTCAGCTTACCTGTTCCATGTGGTAATGTTGGATGGCTTGAGTCAAGACATCAATTGCACTGTCAATGTCTTCTTCGTGGCTGTACATTGTGACCAAAGCAGACACCTGCAACACGAAGCGATTAAGCTATAATGTACCGCAGTGTTGTTATCTTAACATTCACCTATTGGTATTAACAAATAAAAATACATTACCTATAACGATAAAATACACACTGCTGAATAGATTAAAGAATTTGCTTGTGAACATCGGGATAAAACGGCTGCTTCAATCACTAGATTGGAACCTCACTAGATCACGGAGGCTCTGTGGGAAGTTCCAGAGTGTGCAGTACATGCCGAAGTCTTACAAAGACTAAATGTCTGGCATGCCAGGACATATGTGACAGCATCCTCAGCACTACAGCTGGTCTAAATTCAAAGCACCACCCCACATCGTATCAATTTCTTACATTTACATTTTTGCGTTTGGCAGATCATTTTCTCCAAAGCCACACAGAAAAAAGATTTTTTAATATTTATACATCAGTTCAAGCATCTTGTACACCTCGTGTGTGTTTATTAAATGTGTTTAAGAACTAGTCATACTTACCATTCCTGGCTTGTGCTTAAACTCTTCTATAGACCTCAAAATGTCACAAGCTTTTGTCACATGTCCTACAACAAAAATTAAATGTTAAAATTACTATTACTTTAATTGCACTATTACACCAGAGAAAAACAAGACACTGCAGGTTTTCATTACGATTTCAAATTTATATTTTAAATGTGTAACTATACAGAACTTAATATTCACAGCACTCCTTTTTCTGGAACTTTGCAGTTGCTATCTGGAGTAGGAGCGTTTATGTTGTCATCAGCAGCAAAGAGTGGAGAAAGAGAACATCTTAGAAAAACCCTGAATGGTACCTTGAACCAGATAGAGTTGTGCCATGGTTAGCTTGATTCCAGATGCACTTTCAGGGTGTTGATCTGAGAAACGCTGCAGTGGAAATAAGATGACAGCATTGTCAGCTTATTGAATGGCAATGCTTCAAAAACGCGGCAGATCATTTACCTACTTTTAATACACAGTTTTTAAAATATCTTAATATTAACGACTGTGGAGTACACCGGACCCAGTTAACAAGAGTTGTATATATTTCGTGTGTCTAGTTATCACGATAAAGGAAGTCATAGAGCACCTGCAGCAGCTCAATGGCCTTTGTGTGCTGTTTCTCCCTACACAGCTGGGCCACCTGGATGAGCACAGGGCGAGGGTGACCTGGGTTCTGGGTCTGGAGACTGGAGGAGAGCTTCCTGCACTGGTCAGCCTGCAGAGAACAGTCAGCGGTCAAAGCAGAGTCACCAACAGTGGCAAGGGATGTGTCTCAGTTTTAACCACTGAGGACACGGTCCACAATCCAGTACTAGCAAGTGATCTACAAAGCAAAACCAAACTGAACCAGAGCGAAGGGGCACTGCAGCCCCACATAAAAAAAAAAAAAACACTTTGCTTTTATTAGCAGATGGAGAAGTGTGTGCGCATAATAACAGGGCACCTGATTGGTGTACATGGCCAGCAAAGCCTTGTTGAACTCAATGGACTGCAGCTGCTTCTTGGTCAGTTTGTGCTCAACACCCTCGGCATTAGTCAACTTCACCTTCTTCTTGGAGTCAAACACATTTTGGTCCTGGTGAGAAAGAGAGCCCCCAGCAAGACACATCCTCAGAGCAGAACACCGGAAGAGATATGAACTGAATGTGTATGCCAGTACCCACCATTTACGGCTGGCTGTGCCCAGCCTGCCCATTTACCTTGTTTATTGTGATGATGTTATTGGCAGTAACAGCCAGTAGACCCACATCAGAAGGTCTGTCAAGAAATATAATTGTGTGAAAGCAGAAACAAACTCAACTGTCACTGGATCATGTATCAGCCATTTTGCAGAAAACAGAGAGGGTCCGTCTAGAAAATCAAAAGCGATAATAAGTAATTCATATTTTTATTACCATGCTGTATCGTACTGCACTATGTACTGAAATAACACTTTTATACCCTAATGTAATATGTAGTGAACATTAATGTGCTTAATGAAATGGTCAGTACTGTAACTGAAACATATGATACAGTGAATTATATTCAGGAAGCAGTGAATAAGGCACCGATTACAGGAGGACTAGGGGGCGCTATGCTGTCTTTATCACACTAGCAATGGGTGATCCATTACTGAGACACAGTGTCAACACAGTTTAAAACACAATTTTATGCATTAAGTAAGTCATTTTTGGAGAAAATGTGTGGAGAACTCACTTCAGTTTAATCACTTGGTTGTAGAGCTGCAACGCATTGTCCGTGCGACCCTCCAGCTGCATGATGTACGCCATCTGGGAGTGGATGACGGCGAGCTCCAGCTCAATGTCCTCCTCTGTCATGTCCTTTGGAGATCAACCGCTAAATGGGCGCCACATATCTTCGGCACTTTAACAGTAATCACACAGTAACCGTGAAGGTACTTACCGAATCCTCAGACAAGGACAGTCTGCAGAGCTCTGAAACAACCAATGGCAACAACTAATCAGTTTTTTCAACAGGTCTGACCTTGGCTACCTCAGCTGTGTAGCACACGAACCACAAAGCAGCTCACAACTGCTCTTACCCTCAGCCTTCCTCAGCTTCTTCATGGCTTCTGTGAGTTGGCCCTGTCCGATGAGGGTGCACGCGGCATTGTAGCACAGCTCATACGTGGTTTCTGTCAGCCCCAGGTCCTCCTCAGGAAACAGCAGGACAGTGTGGGTAACTGCAACAAACTTTTTCAGGCATCTGAAGAACACTGCCATGAACTTTAAAAGCAGAAACTTTCTAAACTGTTAGTAAACAGCGCTTCAGTTCAACACAAAATCTACAATCCATTTTGTTTCGTCTGAACTGGCAAATAAGATCATTAAAACAGCTTCAGTCTCAGTTTAAATTAAATGATCTATAAGCTATGCATATACAGTACTGTTAATCATTCAAATAAAAAACATTATATTTCAACAAAGACTGGCCATGATTTTTGGAACAGTAACAACCAGCGATTCCAATAATATAAGTATATTACTATTAAACATGATGTACTATTTGCACAGGAAGTCTGATTTGTCAAAACTCAAAAAAACTTAGTCGCTCATCCTCTTAACTCATTAAACTGAGTTGTCCAAACATAGAGATGGTGCTATGTGCTCACCAGCGAAGCCTTCTCCCAGGTGCTGAGGGCTGCCATCACAGCAGAGAGGTTGGTCTTGCGCTCTTCCTCATACTCGTCCTGGGAGTTCCTAATCAGGTCTCGGTACACGGCCTGGCACTCCTTGTAACGTTCAAGCCTGTAGAGCTAAACACGAGGATTCCCGCTCAAAGGACAACTGAAAACCTACCCTTTCGGGGCAGCAGCATTGATGTTGCTGGTTTATAAGCACCCACCCTGTACCACAGAATTCACTAAAATTCTCTTTATCATTCCCTTTCAGACACATTTCCAAGAGCAACTCTCATTCAACAATGCAAACTCTAAACCACAAATTTGTCCATACTTAACACAGGGCCACAATCCCTTACCCACAACCCCAAAATCCAAAAAACTCAAATGTTTTTTTTCCCCTTAAATTGGGTGCCAAAATATCTCAGGCATCAGGCTATATAAATAACCTGCACACAAACCTTAATACAATTCATGGCCTTCATTTAGCCCACTTATAGTGTGAATATTCATATATTTGGCTAGAGAAACCTTAATGTGTTTGATTACAAGGTGCTGCCCCAGATGCCACATAATATGACATTTGAATTGTATTCCCTTTCTAAAATCCCAAAAAATTCAGAATTCCAAAACACGTACAGCCACAACAGTTTCAGATAAAGGATCGTAAACATATATAATCTCTCAGAGCACAACGAATTATCTGTACACCAATACCAAATACTTTAAAACCCAAACAGGAGAAAAGTTACCACTTGGCCGTAGAGTTCCTTCAGTTTGTCAGTCTGTTCAGAAGCACTTTCGATGGTCTTCAGGGCATTTTCAACACGGTTCAAGCGGTACTCACAGTAAGCCTTCTCGAAAATGATGATATCACTAATAAAAGGAGGATTGGTAACACCAATGACTGCAGAGCACACACTTAAAGGCACATCTGGCAACAGTTTCTACAAACATTATACTTTCACAGTGACTTGTCCAAAATACTAAAAAAAAAAAAAAAGAAAAGAAAAACATCCCAAAGTACTCCTAACGTGTTAAAATATATATTTGGGACAGCAGGTAGTGTACTGGTTAGAAATCAAAAATTTAATTTCCCATTGTCATATCCTTACCCTAAACTGATACAGTAAAAGTCACCCTATGGTATAAATTGGTGTAAGCAACTTAATGTACAAACCTCACCTTGTAAGACACCTTCAAAAAAGTGTCACAAATAGTGTCTAATAAATATAATTTGGAGAGGAAAAAAAACACAGCCCTCAAAGAAGAAAAAACTGAAACATAATCAATGAAAATATAAGTTTTGTGCTCTATTCTGAGACATTGGTGTGTATTTCCCCTCCGTGTGGGACAGCTAAGGAGAACTCACCTGCCCAGCACCTTTGTGTGGGTGTTGATCAAATTTAGAGCTTCTTTGAAGCTGCCATTCTGGATCAGACAAACCACTTTACACTGCAGTGCAGTCACGTCATCCTTACATTCCTGAAGGACTGGGAAATAAATATAAAATTGCAAACATTTAGCATGGCAAGCGCTTCTAACATCCAATCGGTGAACCGGTCAAACATCTTTTTAAGTTTTAAGTATTTTAGTTGACTATGACGGTTTGTTACAAAAACATAAGTAGTTCAAACGTTTCAGTTGTTTAAGTTCTTTCTTGGGGTAAAACAGTCAAAAACGGCATCACCGTGACCGGGTGTAAATTTGCACTTGGACACGTAATCACTTCCCTCGGACTCCTTCCCAGCAGGGAGCACAAGCATAAAAACAGGAAAATCACTAAAACAACAACCACACTGAGTTATATCCCCAATAGTCGCCTTGTTGCCTGTCTCTCATGTCCCTCCTTCACTGACATGAACACAAACCCCCCCCCATTTAGTGCTCATTGCAGTATTAGCATGGGAGCTGCCAACGGGCTACATTTAACTAAATCTAACACGCTGTAAGAAACACTTCGGCACATCCTGATATAACGTCCGACCGAGGATTACTTTTATTGACAGATTTCAGCGCCCGGGTGTAATCGCCATTCTGTCCGAAGCGATTCACTTCGGTCCACAGCGCTGCCACAGACAGCCCACCGCTCGCCATCTTCGCTGCATTCGAGCTCCCGGAAGTACTTTTATATTTCTTCCGGTTTACGGTTGCATGAGTTCCCGCGGGCTTTAAAGTCGTCGTTTTTTTTCCGGGTTATAATTAGAAAAAAAAAAAAAAAAAAAAAAAACCATTAACGTTATCGATAATCNGTCGTTTTTTTTCCGGGTTAAACTTAAAAAAAAAAAAAAAAAAAAAAAAAACCATTAACGTTATCGATAATCGCAACGTTAGAACAAACATTGAACAGAATCAAACATAACGCCGGTAACAACCTTACCAGTCCGTGCCCGACGGCAATGCAAAAGCAAGGCAGCAGAATATTTATGTGTATAAAATCATAACGCATACTTGGTACCATATTGTTGTGACGCTTTAATTCAATCCCTCCACAATACATTTGAAAATAGTGCATTTTTATTTTCCCTAAAGGAATTCCACCTGCCACAGTGATATTGCTCATACAGATTTTACAAAAAGGCAAACAGAATGTGCTGTGTCTTATCTACTGCAATTTATAAATACAATAAACTGTATCAATAGTAACCATTTCCAGCATAAAAAGTAAACTTGAAGTTCAAATAAGAATAGTACATTTGTAAAGCTTTTACAATAGAATCTTGAAAACCGCACATGGGGATACATACATTTAAAGACAGTATAAGCAAAATGTAACATCAAATATTAGTTTATAAACTCATAAGCTGGGATCCACTCTGAAATAGAAGCTCCACAGAAGCGTGTAGCTGCTTATTGGAAACGTTGAGCTGAAGACTAGAAAAACAATAAATATCCCATTAGTCTGACCAAGACTGTCGATTAGAGCAGTACAACTGCATATAACATGCATTTTAATCTGTTTCAATCCAGTTTTAAACATTTTGCATTTTTTGAAATGAGAATGATCGCAATACCTGTGTTTACCAAGTTTCGTGCCAAAAACTGAAGGGCTTTACAATTAAAGGATAGACTAATAAATAGAACAGAGACATTAAAAAAAATATATAAAAAATATGGTACAAAACTTATCAGTGCTTACACAGCTCCAAAGAATTTAACTTCTCCAAATTAAAAGTTCAAAAACAAATGTTATTTTCCCCACTTGCAATCGTATGCGGACATTCGGATATATTCCACAGGCGAGATCATAACAGAGCAGTATTTCGAGTCAGTCTTTAGCAAGCAACATAAACCAACATGTTACAAAACAGAAACAAAAACCACGATACATAGTCTGCGAACAGATAAATGTTATTAGAACCTGAAAATGACATCTATTTTGGTGCCACATGTTTTGAAATAAAAGAACATAAATCTCAGGAAATTAAATTAATATTTAATTGCTAAATGTTTTGGTTGTTGCATAAGAGTAGACTATCAATGTCAGAGAATAGCAAAGGATACAACAGTTCTGCTACATGCATGATTAAAATGTAACTCAGCATTTCCCCACAGTCACACCATTTACAGTGCATACTGGTAGTAAAATTATATTTACTCCAGCACCCCCACCCTCCCCAACACCATTTTTACAACTGTAGCCTATAAGAAAGAGTCTGAATGAGCAAAGGCAGGATGATATTGATTTACAATATTACGGTACATCTCAGCTTCCATCTTATGCTCTTTTTATCTCAGAATGTACTGCCTCTCCAGCTGTTTTTACATTCATTGGTAACTTCTTTATCAAAATTAAAAATGTGTCCTTTAAAAAAAATTGTAGGAATTGTAATCTTTACACATTTTGAGTGACAACTAAAGAGGTTCAACTTATTGCACTGATTTTGCAATTCACAATGAACTCCTGGTCAGTTTAATAAAAACACGTGCAGCAATAACAATAATTACAAAAGTACCCGTCCCAAAGCTGATGCACTTCTCAGAAGTTTGGCAGTTGATCCTCCACATTCTGCTCCACCAGTTCTACCAGCCAAAATCGTCATTTGATCCAAAGACGACAAAAAATCCCAGTATCGTCGCAAATATGACAGTGTTGCCAGTCAGCACTAGTGCACATGCTCCCCATGCAATCTGCAAGAGAACACAGAAACCATTCAGACTTCACACACTCCTACTGAGGCGCACAAGAAGGTTTGAGAATGAAAAATATTCATATACAAATTGAAATATGTTTACACATACAAAAAGAATGAAAGTAAAAACTGAATGACTTCAATAAGCTTTTGATGTACATCTTCCCCTGCATAATGACAGCTTGAAAATGCAAAGGGAAGCCTTACCTGTCAGCTTAAACTTTCAAGAAATTCACTACTCATAAACCACAAATGATATCTTATAAACAGCTCAGCAGGGAGGCGGCTGCAAGCATTACAAGCTGCTACTGTAATTACATTATTAGAACTCACAAAGTAGTGTTCTAATATTCTGAACAAGACTTTCTGGGTGTTTAAAAGTCAGGAATTTCACATATATGGTTTTTTAAAAAAAAAAAATGAATTAATTAAAAAAATTAAAATTAAAAAGGATGACCCATCAGGAATGTTCAGGAATGTGTCAAACCCCCCCCCCCCATTCAGAATAATGGTAATTAAGAGAGTTTTTACTACGGGAATTGACGCATCAGCAGATTTTCAGCAATGATTTATGCTCTTTATGTGAGAGAAGCCCCTGCCCAATTCATGCATGAAGAGATATGGAATTTACCACTTGGGCCCTCGCTAAAATCACTGGCAGGCCAAAAGCAGAGACCACAACCCCGGTAGTGAGAAAAATTGCAAGCTCTCTGCAGGCGCTGCTGCCTCCATCCAAGTTGTCCGCAACCCTCTGGGAGATGCAGTAAGGGATGGGACACAGGACATAGAAGAAGAGGACAAACAAGGGCCAGTATGTGCTGTGGGACAGAGAAGATGATACATGATCAGTCCAGCCCCAGAGAATACGTGAGAATGCTTTCATGTAGGCTGAAACAGTCATTAAAATAAAGTTGTTTGCACATTACTGGTTCAGTTTCTATTAATTCCTCTCATTGCAGTTACTCTAGTCTTACTGTGGACCAATATCAAGGTTCCTCCAGATAAAATTAGAACTGTGACTTTAAACTGTCCCTCTTCAGATCACAATGCAAAATAAGCTGCCAATGAATCAAGCAGAAACATTTAAAACTTACTTGTAAACAGGAAGCGCACAGGCCAACATGAGAAACATGAGACCAATCGCTGCTCCAAAGGACAGGGTTAGAAGAGCTACAAAGAAACAAGTTTGGAAAATATTTACAATTTATTGCGGCACTTCACTGACAAAATTAAACAGCTTAAGTTACAATAGATGCAACTTTCAAAAATGTTTAATTGTTGTAAGTGCATGTGTCTCCTGCTCTGTGGTCCCATCCAGCCTGTACCCCATCTCACACCCTGCAGCCTCTGGACCATTACTGTGACCCCACACTGGACAAGTGTTTACTGATAACAAATGAATGGCTGGAGGAACAAATAAAAGCCACCAAACCAGGCAAACAAAGAATACATGTGACCCTTGAAATACCAGTCTTTGACTTATGACTTTTCACATGAGAGAAACTATTTAATGCGCTTTACAACCAAAATACAAGGCTCGCTCTTTGCCGGTTAACAAGAACGAAGCATGTGGAAATGTTCAAAGTTTGTGCCGTCATAGATTAGTTGCATCTGTTATGTTCGATAGCAGAGATATAACTTGGTCCTGACTGGATGTGTGTGGGTGTGGAATGAGAGAGTGTGAAGACAGTATGAGGGAGGCACGAATGTTTGCAGTTTACAGAGATGAGTAAAGGCTGCTTTCAAAATGCGCTACTTGACTCTGAGCCTTTTTTATTATTTGTTGTGAGGGACCTACAAGGACACTAGAGCTACAGCCAGTTTGCTGGTGGCACCAGCACCCGTTCTAGTCAGCATCTCAAGTCGTGTGCCATCATCTCAATTTGTCCACTGCATCCATTTTATCACTTTGCCGAATATCATTAATGAAAGGAAATGTGTGTGTTTTGTAACATTAATGTTTGTCTCCATTTTAATGGGTTTTCGAGGAAACGTGGAGGAGATTCTTTGGACTCACTTTGTGAGGAGAGGAAATTTTCTGACTTGCAAACATTTCCAGAAAAGCATCACACTCATAAGGAGGGGGACACTATGCAACTCAGTCAATTTAAAATGTATTATACATAAACTCACAAAATAAAAATGAATAAAACTGAAAATGAAAGATAAACAAACTAAAGTACCCTTCATATAAGATTGTATTGTAGTTTCTAAGCTGAGTAGTAGGTGATCAGCTGCTGCAGGAATAAACATATAAACTAGAATAAAATCTTAGCCTGCACCACATTTAATTTAAATCGGTCATCAAGTCATCTCAAGTGTACAAATCTCACACTGAACTGCTTTGGAGAAAATGCTGCATCAATGGATGATCTAATACATGAGAACAGAGGAGGCACAGAAGCTGGACAGGTCAATAT
Organism: Arapaima gigas; assembly: GCA_900497675.1. NCBI lineage: Eukaryota > Metazoa > Chordata > Actinopteri > Osteoglossiformes > Osteoglossidae > Arapaima > Arapaima gigas. The sequence goes on along the minus strand of UFQX01000741.1, from coordinate 162,398 downwards.
GAACACAAAGGGGTTCAAACATCACCCCCCCCCATGAAGGGAACCCTTCATTCTCAGTTCTTTGTGCAGCAACTGTTCATGGAACTAGCGCTAGTGCTTTCCGGGGGGGGGGGATCCCCATGTGACAAATCATTTAATCCACAGCTGTGAGGGGCAAGGGGGGGGTGACCCCATGTGATTCATCACCTGATTCATNGGGGGGGGGGGGGGGAGGGGGGGGGGGGGGGGGGGGGGGGGGGGGGGGGGGGGGGGGGGGGGGGGGGGTGTCACAATACTTGCAATAAAAAGCTACGATCAAACAAAGGAGGTACACAAAAGAACACTACATGCAGGGTGTCTTAGCAGGCAGCAGGTGGCGCAGCAGTTAAGGGCTACGGCTGAAGGTTGCTAGTTCAAATCAGTATCGTATTCGTACCCTTGAGCAAAGTACTCACCACAAACTACTGTAGTAAGAATACCCAGCTGGTTAAGCAGGCCAGGTATGGTTAAGCTGCTTTAGGGTAAAACCGACTAAGCAATAAATCAACAGTTAGGACACCAGTCATCATACAACATTACATCTTTACTTATCGAGCCTACATATGGTAATTCATTCATCTTAAAAGCTCGATTAAGTGAATGAAGGTGCATGTTTGCCACGATTATTACTTTTACGTTTTGTTATTTACTACTATAACACAACCCGGTGAAACTGTTTCGATCCACCCGTTTGCCAACAACGCCTTTCCAACTGTTTCCCCACAAAGAAACTATGTACACAAGCTGTAAGAAAATAAGTGATGAAACACACATTACGGTGACCTTTCTACACGGAGTCAGTCACTGTCCCCTGTTGTCCCGCAGGATTCACTGGAACTGGTCATTTTCTCCATTACAGCAGACAGACCGCACACTTGTGTACATAAACGAGAATGCAGTAAAACATCCTTACATTTAATCCCGGCCATTTCAGCAAACCAGGATCTCCAGCGAGATCACGTCTCCCCGCAGTGCGATCCGATTTTCAGCTTTCTTCTCCACTTTCGTTTCTTCTTTCATGCGACTCTTTATAGCCTTAGCGTTGTGCGGCGGCGCGCGGCGCGCACACTGTCGCGCGAAACAATGCAACGTAGACGAACGCAAGAGCGCGCCGCGCACAGGCGCGTCCCGCGGCGCCGTCCGCGCACCCGACGCATGCGCAGAAAGGCAACATAATGTTACTGATTTACAACGTGTGCTATTTATTTTTCTACTCCGTATCTAACGAGAGTTCAGTGCGGGGTTATACACACGTTTATGACCATTTAGAGTCGTTATTTCGTCAACAGTATTCGAGGCATCTCGCAATGTTGGCGTTTCAAACACGGAAGTGACCAGGGGCGGAACCGGAAGAGCTTTGAAAACATGATGAAAAATTCAGCAATACAGCGCAACAACGAATAGGGCTGTTAAACACACGTAGATTAAAAGGCGTGAAAAGCAATCGGACTGCTGGAGATTCCGTGGGGAACGTCTGTCTTGATCGTTTAGCGGACAGTAGTTTACGTTGAGTCAGGGTTTAACGTCCCGTCATGAGGAACCGGTTTGTTGTGGTGCTGCTCTGTCTGTCTGTGTACAAAGCGGAAAGCTGGGATGATGGTCAGTGGGATGTCATGTAACCCGTAACGCTTAATTTCACGCAAATCCTAAAGATAATGCGGTGTCACTACGTTCAAAATACGCATTCTCTTTTCATCTTCATCTTGTGTTTATACAGATTGTGTGAACATTTTGAGCTTTAAATTGCCTTAGTTTTTTGTTTACCTTTGGTTATAATGAGTTTGGTTATGAGTTACCTTTGGTTATAATGATCAGCGTTTATCTTGTAACTATATGAATGTGTTGTTTGAGTCAATCTCTGTGAACAGGTGTGTGCATCACACGTGCCTAAACGTGCACACGTTGTAATCCATGTGTAAGCTGCAGTGTGTGATTCACAGTATACATCAAGGAGTGTATTACATGCTGAAAAGATTCCACGAAAGATGTTTTGTCCAAAACTGTTTACTGACATTCGCACTGGACTCTCTTCCAGGGAGTGTCCTTCTGCGAGATGTTCAGGCGCTCACTCTGTACAGAGGCCGCTACACCGCTGCCCGCCGCACGAGCCCTGTGCCCCAACTTCAGTGTGTGGGGGGCTCAGCCGGCTGTAGTGCCTTCGTTCCAGAGGTTGTTCAGTGTCAGAACAAAGGCTGGGACGGCGTTGATGTCCAGGTGTGTGTGTGTGTGTGTGTGTGTGTGTGTGTGTGTGTGTGTGTGTGTGTGTGACAGAGACCCTTTTCTATAAGGGTGTCATAATAATTATCTTTTTGCTAGTGGTTCTTAATGACTTCATTCCTTGGCTGTGGCAGAACAGTCAATAACTGCTTTTCCAGTACAAATTCGCTGTGCTCTGAAGCTTGTCCCGAAAGTGTGGTTTGTGAGGCAGGTGACGCTCCCTTTCTCACTCACACACACACGTAGTCAGGCTAGAACCTGAAAAATGCCATTGAATTACAGGAGGATGAAGTTTGGGAAAATGTGTCAAGTCCACACAGACTGAGCCACCTTGTATGGCTTTGTGTATTTAAGACCTGTCTTGTATATGTTGTAATACTACACTTATAAGCTTACTCCAGAAGTTGGTTACTGATCCCTATCAATCTATTTCAGAAGGCTGACATTACTGTAGTTTTGTGTTTCTTAGTTTAGGTTATTGTAAAGAGCTTTGTATTGTTCATGCTTTGTGGACTATTTGAATTTTGTTTTTATGAACCTGTCCTTCACCTGTTTGGATCTCATGCCCATTTTTCTGCAGTGGGAGTGTAAGACTGATATGGATAATGCATACCGCTTTGGGAGGATTGAGGTGACCTGTGAGGGCTTCAACCACCCGAACGACCCCTACATCCTGAAGAGCTCGTGTGGGCTGGAGTACACGCTGGAGCTGACGCAGCAGAGCTATGGCTCCCGGGGATCTGGAGCTTTCGATGGCTTTGCAGGTTTTGCATCCAGCTTCTTCCAGGGCAGTGGCGGGGGCAGCCGGCATCAGCAGGGTGGTGGGGCCTACCACCCAAGTTCTTCAGGGGGCGACGCCAGTGGGTTGATTGTGATCGCCCTCTTTCTCCTTCTGGCCTATGGTGTATACAAGATGTTCCTTTGTAACCCCACACATGGTCAGAACCGCTTCCCTGATGATGCTGGTTACCCTAGGGGTCCCCACAGCTCAGAGCCTCCCCCACCAGGATTCAAACCTGATTACACTGGTAGGTACTACAGACAACCATGGTGATACAGTAGATAGGAAAGTCAATATAGGTTTAGAAATGTTTGTTTGAGCCCCTAAAGTATCCCGTATGCTGAGCATTGCACTTAACATAAATTCCTCTTGTGAAATAATTAATTTGACCACGTTCCTGTGTTTCATGCATATGGTGGTCTTCCTGTACAGAACTTAAATAACTTATGCTTGTTGAACTATGACAGAAAAAAGACTCGATAGTGTGTGCACTAAATGAAGATCAAAGTATGTGAATTAACATCAAGTGACAAATGTATATTTCACGAAGCATAAGTTTGAGAAAATGCAGTAAAACTGTTCAGGCTTTGCTGTAATTTTGTGTATTAGTGAACTTTTTATTAATTGTGAATATGTATTTGCTGGAGATTAATTGTATTAATTTTAATATCTGACTGTTCAGAAGAGTCTTCAGACTATGGAACCCACACAAATTACCCAGGATCAGGGTCTCAGTACGGCTTCAGGAATGAGTTCATGGGACCTGGACCTGCCAGACAAAGTTCCAATGCAGGTTCTGGGTTTTGGCCTGGAATGGGTGTAGGAGGAATTCTGGGATACTTGTTTGGAAATCAGAATAGGTGAGTATGGACAGTTGGACAGATTCCCTACCCCAAAAATTATAACTTTTTTTGATTGTTAACATGTCAGTGACTACACCAATAGCCTTTTCTGCCTCATTTGGGAGGGAAAAGAGTGTCACACTTACCTATATGTGTTTTCTGAAGACGCCAGCAGCCACACACGTCCAACTGGAACTCATGGAATTCTACCCCTAAAGCATCGTCAAGTAGCACAGGAACAAGAACAGCCTCAGGTGATGGAGCTGGACCTGGTGGGAGAGGAGGGGTTTAATGGTTTTTCAATCCTTTACATACTGGAATAGGCTTTTCCTGTCCTTGACCTGTGTGGGAAAACAAGCGTTTTGTCTGAATTTCTCTGCTCCGCATTAATGATTTTAAAATCTAATGATATCAATCAATCTGTGGGACAAATTATTAAAATGATACATTAAAACCCAAATTGTTAAAGTAGTAATAATAATCATCCTGATTATATAGAAATCTTTCCCTTTAAACTTACATGGCCTCTTTTTTCAGGGTTTGGAGGGACTAAGAGAAGATGAACAGGTAATACAACTGTTCCCCAAGTCTGAAGGTCTCCAGCTGTCGCTGGCTGCTCTCCCTTTTCTCCAGCAGCCTGTAGCCTATTCTGTATCCACAGAGAAACGGGGAAGAACTGTATTGGAGGATTTTGTGGGTGTAAGATGTAGTGTTAAGAATGGTTTGCATTGTATTAATTTAGCTGCGCTGTATACATTTGAGGGTTCAACAGCAATGCGGTTGAATATTTATGGTAATTAGTGTGTGGCTTTATATCCCAATTTCAGCTCTTTGCTTTGCACACTCAAAACCACTGCTTACAAAGTCTGATGTGAGTCATGCAAAATAGAATTGATTTAAAAATAGAAGTTGCATAATTGAATAAGTGTAAATAATTATTAAATTTGCTTGTGTGCTCTTATTTTTGCTTGTGTACACTGATTGAGAATGGTTTGCTTATTTTATTTACAGTATTGAAATGTATCCAATGTTCATGATACTTAGATGTAAATCATTTTGTAATGTGAATTCCAAGGAAAATTTATTTGTGTAATTAGAAATTTCAATTTATATTTTATAGTGCTTTTAACATGGCACCATAGTGTCCACCATAGCAGCATGGGAAATATACACATTAGTAGAAAAGGTGGGCAAGATGTAACAAAGTGGGCAGATTTTAAATTGTACTATACCAGGTTGAAAAAAAAATTAAATAAAATTGTGTATTTATATTTATGCATTTAAAGGTATGTATGTTTTAAAACTAAATGATTCACTGTTAAAAATCTTACCATGTGCTCTGTTGGATCTGGTGGAGAAATGGTACACAGGACAACCTGCATGATGAGCAGATACCAGACACAACAGACGCCAACTCCTGTCATGGCTTCACCACATAGTGATGTTTTCACAGGGGAGAGGAAGAAGATCTTGTATCTTGTTTTCTTAAAAAAACTATGCAGCTGAGAAAAAAAAGTGTTTCCTCACAAGTGTATTGAATTGCGCACAGTGGGCAGCTAAAGCAGTCTGACAAGCTAGTAGACGAAGATGAGGGTGGATTGGAGGTGGGACCACTCTGCATTTGAACCTTGAGGGAAGTGGGCTACTGCAGTCACACCCGGAATTTTTCTTAATGTCACTGTGAAATAAATGCCACTACAGTCCACCAGGCATTAGACAGGCATTAGAATCACATTTCATGTGATAAGAAACAAGATCTTGGCTGCCTACGTGTATGGTTCAGATTGGGTCAAGGAATGTGGCGATAGCATGAACGATAATGTGTCGGCAAGATTGTAACAGACGCACACTTGACTAATGAATCCGTTATTTGCTGGGAAACTAAAAACAGGTAAAATAATAAAGAAGGGATTTATCTCTTAAATTTGAAAAATAATCTGCTAACTAACCAAGTGTGGATAGTGCTTCTTCAGTTGTGTCAAGTTGCACCCAGCATCGAGTGGGCGTGACTTATCCTCAAACAGGTAATAAGCCCTAGCGCACCTTTCCCCACCCACAGCGAATGGAGGTGAAACACTGAGCAGATGTTTCGCGAGATACATGGGAGGACATGAGGAGGTTCTTTCAGACACGAAGCGATGAGCACAGTCAGGTGGAGATCCTCGTGGCCAAGTGCAGCCAGCTCATGCAGGAGAAAGGTATGTTTGCCGGATCGCTGGCACACTGCATGTTGGGAAGTCAAACAGCTAAAGGCCACATGTGCTTAGAGTGAAAACTCAAAAATGAACTTTAAAGTTAACCAAAAATCTATCGCATTTGTTTAATACCAGTGAATCGCTCAGAGGCGGCAACAGCCGAGTCCTTTTACCGTGGTTATTGTAAGATAAGCAATCCTGAACCGCAGGGATAAACATTCAACCTCAAATCCTGTAAAAGCCTCACATATTGGGCTCAAAGTTCAAACCTGACTTCCACCTCAGAGAACATTCGCAGTGTTTATACTGCGCTTACATTTGGAGGTGTATTTTTCACTCTAGGTGTTAAAAATTGAAATTTACAATTTTACAAAACACTGCTTTTTACACTGGTAAGATTTTGTGACATTCATTTCAGTTCAGTCTGAATCGTGTTTACGTATCAGTTGTATTTGAAGACAGTTTTGCTTAATATCTATTTTTATATATAACGAAACGGCACAAATACTGTTTGATCAAGATTTTTAAAAACAGCAACATAGATCAGCAATTTTAGTGGCATCTTTGTGTATCAGAATGTGGCAAATTATAGCTACAGTGAAGACAATTATAGATAATATTCTTAATAGTTTAACAAAGTATTATAATTTTTTACGTGTGTGGATTAAAGACCCTATAACTGTCCGCAGGGCAAGAGCTTGAAGGAAATGAGAAATGCAGAAAATGGGGTGGTGGTTAAGATTTCTCAGAGTTCAGCACTAACATGAACAGGTGATTTTTTCCTCGCTCCTCACCTGCAATGTTTGCTGCTGTAGTACTGCTGGAGAAGGAGATTCTGATGGCTGGAGAGAGAGAGAAGAGCTTGAGGATGGAGCTGAAGAACCTCTCTGCGTGCCTGAGCCAGCAGGAGAAGATCAACATCCAGCTGTGTCTGGAACACCAGCAGCTGCTGGAGGAAAAGTGGCATCAACAGGTAGAGAGGATTCATCTTTCCTCACAAGTAGAACCACGTAGGTTTCATAACTTCATAACGGTGTTCGCTGGACTTACGGAACCTTCTCTTCAATTGAGTGCAAATTTATTATTTTTTATTGAATTTAATTAGAACTTCAGCAGAAAAATAAAACATGCAAAAAGACTTATATGTCCTCGTGCACTAAATACGCAAAGTCTGTGCAAAAGTGAGAAGAATTGTGCACAGTAACATTTGTTCTACGTGTGGGTCCTGCATGCACCTCCAGGAGAAGGTAAGGTTGCTGCAGCAACAGCTGTGCAGTGTTCCAGACAGGGGCTCCTGGGACACAGGACTGCTAGTCCTAAAGCTGGAGCAGGTGGCAGCAGCACTGCAGCAGCTGCAGGCCTCAGAGGCACAGCTGGAACAGCTGGTGGACCGGCTGCAGGAGGAGAGTCTGCAGAGGGCTGCCCAGCTGGACGAACTGCAGGCTCAGCTGGACAGGTACTGGAGCCAGCAGGAAAAAGACATCTTTTAAAAGGCTTCTTTTAAATTCTACTACTTACAAATCCTAAATGTGACCCAGTTGGAAGCCCGCTCATTAAAATACAGGAAATCAGAAAATGTAAACTCAGCAAAAAAGTTTTACCGTAAGCAAATTTTAGTTTTTTTTTTTTTTTAGTAAAAAGAGAACTTCACATCCTCAGTTTGAGAAAGTGCCGTTTCAGGCCTGACATGGGGTACCTTCACCACCGTGGTGGTAAAAAGAAATGGGGGATTCAGAAGAGCCAGCAGCACTAATTCCTCCAGCGCACCTGGAAACCATAGAATTAAACATTCGGCACTTTTTAACCATCTGCAGAGGTGTGCATGCAGCACCCGTAAACACATAAATCAATTTAATATGTCTTTATGGTGGCATAACCTGGGTCCTGCTCAGTCCATGCGGAGTTAGCATATTTTCCCCGCATTCATAGTCCCTGCACATGTGTGGAGGATGGTTGTGGTAAAACACATCTGTAACCTCCTTCCCCATGTTTCCACAGTAAACTCTGTATTACTCTGAACTTGCATTGAATAGACGCTTGTTAAAAGTTAATGGCCAGATTTAATGTCTTTTTGTTACCGAGCAAAAAAACTATTTCTGGGGGTAAAATCTAGTAATTTTTTACTGCCACACTAAAAATGTGTACCTACTTTGCATTTCGATGCCCGCTGCCCACCCCTACTGGTTGTGAAGAAGGGGATTATGGGATTTGTAGTCTTCAGTGGTGCACATCCTCTCAGAACCCTTCTTTGCCCTGTTTTTTTTTTTTTTTTTTATACAGTCGAACCCAGGAGCTGGAGGAGCTGCGGTGTTGCCACCAGGGGGCAGTGGAGCAGCTGCACAGGGAAAAGGAGGGCAGTCTGCGGAAGCTGCAGGAGACAGTGGAGCAGTGCGCATGGCTTTGTGAGCAGCAGCGTAACTGGAGGACCTGCGTCAAGAGGTTCACACCCCTCACTCCCGTGCACTCAAGGCTCCTTAGATACGCGCCAAACTTTGTGGATTCACACTTATTCGTGCAACTGATGATTTTCTCCACAGTGACATACAGTGTCAAACTACTTACCCGTTTATAAAGCTGTGTAATTTTTACTGTGTCAACTGAGGGTAAATATCTTCCAGGACACTAGAGCAGGAGTTGGGGCTCAGCCATAGAAATTCAGATTACGAGGTGAAAGCTCTAACCGCTGTGCCACCTGCTGCCTGTAAACCAGAGCTGGGTACAGCAGCCAAGCACAGTACTCAAGTACCTATACAAATATTTACTTAACTAAAAAAAGTATCAGGTGAAAATACGACTCAAGTCCTGAAATTACTGGCGATGTCAACATTGCTGTAGGTTCAAAACATTAAAAAAATTTAATTTTTTTACTTTTTACTGCACACGCGGCTGGCTACCTAATGAGTGAACATTTGGCGACACAACAACCTACTGTGATGGCTTTTCGACTGGATGCCGAGCTCGTGCACGCCGACGCTGACGCACGTGTTCACACAATTCAAAAACCGATCGTTTTAAAGTCGGTAAACATTAATTGAACCGGACAATTTCTCCAAAATTTGTATTTACAGGTAATAATTAAATGTAAATCATGACTACCCACCTCTGCCTTACATGCACCTGAGTACCAGCTGCATAATCTCACCGCGTAACTACTTTACTCATCATATCACCACATAATGGACAAAACAGACTCAATGGTACAACACTGGGATCATTCAGCTGTACCCAGATAAGAGATGTTGGCGTCTTCCTCAAGGTTTAAAGAGTGCATGTCAGAGGAGAAGGAAGCCCTACGGCAACGGGTGGGCAGAATGGAGGCGGAGCTAATGGAGCTGAGGAACCGAGCAGAGAGCGGAGACTTGGCTAAGAGTGACGGCCAACACCATACGAGCAGCGGCAGGTGGGCGTGGCCTTAAATTGTCTGTGTTCCAGTCCAGCGTGTCACACAGAGACACCCCAGCTTCTATTCCCAGCGTTTCAATTCCCAGTTTGTGGCCACGGCAACACAGGTGAACCCATAGAAGCTGTTCATCTTGGACCACTTGTGCCATTAAGGAGGAGATGGAGTCTCACAGCTGGCCAGATGATGCACCTCTGACCGCTCTTCCTGCCTCTCCCAAACGCAGATTGGCCAACGGGGATCCAGATTTGACGGCCAGCCTCAGATCTGAGGTGGATAAGTGAAGGCATCTGTACGAAGTCACACCTCATTCGGTAAGGCATCAGGGTACGAACACATACGCGCGCGCGCGCACGCACACACACACACACACACACACACACACACCACAGCCAGCTTAGAGTCACCAATCCACCTGATACACGTCTTTGGACTCCAGGAGGAAACCAGAGCACCTGGAGGAAATGCAGGTGCCATGTAAGTATCCCCAGGCCTGCTTTTGCAGAACATCACAGAAAGAAACCTGTAAAAGGCAGCAGGAGGAGCTCCTAACAGCCACCGGTCCGGTGATCTCTGATAAGAAATGGACCTATTAAAAGGAGTTACTGTGCAGATGATACACGCGGCTGAGTTTCAGATGACCTTGGTCGACCTAGCCGGAGACATCCAGACGCTTCACAAAGTATTCTCTTTCATCTGGGCATTAAGCCACCGCTCAGCACACAAAGGATGGTCTTTAATTATGCCTGTATTAAATCTGACACTGGATATGATACAACTTTTCACCTCAAAATGGTTGGAAGGAACAACTGTGGAATTTGCCAGAACTTCTTAATTTTCCCTGGTTGTAAATTGTGGCCCGGGTGGGTTGTGTTCGTTGGCTGCAGGTCGACACTCTTTGTCCTTGATTCATTTTGTGTTTTCAGGAGGTGTGGACACCCAAAGGGTCCCAGAAGCCCCCTTGAAGACCCCGGGATTTGAGCCTAGTCTGTCCTGTCGGTGCGACCGGGAACCGTTGCCGCCTCCGGACCGTCTGTCTGGCCTTGGCTACTGCGGGAAGCCGCAAAAATCCGGCCCCATCTGACAGCCGTCCTCTCCTGTCACGGTCCACCCGCTTTCAACCGGATCCCATTTTGATACGTCCTTGTGAAAATACCGTAGGCCTCGGCCGCCAAGCGCGTTAAACTGACCCCTAACGGTCTTCGAACCTCACCACTTTCTCTCCGTTACAGTGCAGCTCATGTTTGTTTTGGTGAAGCAAAGCAATTTGAATTTGATCACGAGGTGAAAAGGTTTAATGTGGAAGTCAGACACCATACAGGCACCACGGGGCGGGAGCGCGTCCCTTTGCGGAAAGTGCTTTTGATGGAAATTGCGTGTTTTTCTATGTTGAAGACGCTGTGGAAACGCTCTCACTCCTTCACTCTACACCTGCGGCGGAGCTGTCTGCCGCTGGAGTCCAAAAGAAATAAACAGTCAAACTGAATTACGCTGGAGATACAGACAAATTTGATCCCCACTGCTTTACAGCCGTATCCCCGTCTGATCGCCGCCAGTCAGTCACAGCGTAGAGCAGCTTTCTTTCTGCCGACATTCCCTCCTCCAGTTACAGATTTTCAAAAGGTATGGACGTACTCCGGTTTATTTTAAACACATTCTCGTATTTGTTGTGTAAAATTTTGTTTGTTGCGCTCAACGCGAGCTCTGTTTCCCTGCCCAGCCGACAGAGGGCAGTGATACACAGCAAACAGGATGTCAAACCGCACGATGTTCACAACCGAAAAAATATTTTTATTATAGCTATACCTTTACAGATCCTTGCCTGCAAACACATAAAGAAAGTCTGGATTAATGCGCTTTTTATTGATTGTGACTTAGTAGTTGGAGTGACTTTAAATCTACGAACAAATGAAACTACAAACAGACTACCGGTCCCAAGTACGCTCTTAACACGAGGAATATCGACGCAAAATAACTTATTAAACACCGTGAACAGTGAATCAACTGGCCACGTTTTGTCAGTGTGTGAACTAGTTCATTTTTAAAGTTTGCTCTAACACTACATTTTATTTGTCTTTGGTTTACACCTTTTTCCTCCAGTGCTGAATTTTTTCCCTAAGCTGTTTGCAGTGATTTACCCATTTAAACAGCAGGGTAGTTTTTAATGCATCAACTGAGAGTCAGTACCCTGAGGGGAAAAAGGTGGGATTTCACCTCAGGGCCTTCCATTTACGACCACCAACCACTACGCCACGTGCTGCGCTGTTATATGAACTACAAGGTTCACACTGGGTTCTCAAGGTTCTCACCTGTGGAGAGTTAGCTGCTCCAGGGCACCAATTATTCTGTTGTTTTGTTCAGAGCTCCACCACATTCCCTCATGACTAAGGACCAGGGACGTCGGTGAAGAGGTACTCAGATGTTTGTTTAAGTGGGGCTGGTTGTGTACTCGCTAATAAGAACCATTGCTGGTGAAAGGGGCTGGAGGCGAGTCGCAGGAAAGACACTCTGACGGCTGCCGAAACGCACCATCTGCTCGGGATCCCGCTAGGCCGCGGACGCTTTGGGACAGCCAACGCGTCCGTGTTCTCATGACGCCACCGTTTCCCGCGTGTTCGGCTAACCATCACAGCGGACCGGGAAAAACACCCAGCATTTACTTGCATCTGGTGTTCCTCGCACATCACATTCCATCCGTTGTCCCTCCTCCGGAGCCAAACTTGAATTTCACAGTCCGGCAAGGTTACGCAGGTCGATTGCGCAAAGGGGTCACGTCGGGGCGAAGCCAGAAGTTTGCACGTGAGGCCGCGGCGAAGCTGCCGCATCCCCCAAACGCACGGCAATCCCAGAGACAACCCCGAGGAAAAAAGGGAGAAATCCACAACCCTGCAAAGAAGAGGACAAGTTCATGGCAGGCAGGAAAAGTCTGTCACGAGGCTGTTGGTGAGGAGCCATGATAAAGCTGGAAGACTTTTGGAACAAGCGTCTCCCACACTGCAGGGTTCACCCGGTCCTGATGAGAGTGTTTTACTGCGGCAGACATGTGGAAGGTGCCGTCACGTGTCTCCTCGGACATGTGTTTACAGAGGTTTGTAAATGTTTGCCTGCATTGTGAGTAAACACGCGGGAAGGCGAGGTGTCAGCGCTCTCAGGGAACATCTGGCCACCACTTTCACCCAGTCCTGCCTCCCACATGCACATCGCTGCCCTTGTACAGGACTTCATAACACAGGAAAGGGGGTTATTTGTGGATCTTTCGGGTTCGCGGTGAGGTCGACGCCAAGCACAAAGCCGGGACCGTCCGCGCTGACGTTAAGCACACCCCCTGTTGACTCTGCCCTCCCGCCTGCTGCCAGTGTGGCCTCTGCAAAGAAAGGCCAGCAAGGATGCGGCGGTCACGGCGAGGTGCTGACCCGCCGCTGACCCTTTGTCCGAGAGTGTTTCCACAGGCTACGGCGGGTTGCTACAACAGCCTATTGGGTGTTCCCCAGGGGTCAACACTTGGCCCTCAGCTGCAGGCCTGCACTGTCTCAGGATGCCAGGAGGCCTGTGGCCATATCTCCTCTGTCAGAGCAGAAACAACCGGGTGCATTCATTTCTCTCTTGGGAACTAAGTCCGTTTTGTTCTGGGTGGAGATATGTACTGTGCGATAAGTTAAAACTTTCCCAAAAAATTTTCCTGGTCTCATTTCCCATATTGGTGTGAAAACTGCTTTTATCCCAATGACATGCATGCATATAAGGAGGGTCCCAGGTGTTTAATCCAATAAAACAGTTCAAGTCCTGTATGAGAGGTTCTGAAGGCTCCATGGATGGGCACGAGTGTGTGTGAAGCACAGGCTTGCGCTGAAAACAGTAACTGAATATAAGTTAAAAAGTACATTGTCTGCGAAATCATTCTATGCGGATGCACGTTCTCAAAATTTATTTAGGGACATTTTTTCTAGGAGAGCTCCATAGCGTTCGCAACATTCTTAAAGGGTTTTTTGGCCCAGAAAAGGTTAACAAGCTCTGCTCTAGATGGTCGTCTGAGGCCTGGAGGAATTAAAGACAAATTTATACAAAGGTAAACTCTTTTGTTTGAACGATCAAATAAATAATGAAGGCGCGTGTAAGTTCAGCAAAACACAGCGGAGTCACACGAATGCTTGGGATGCCTTCGGGATGTAAACAATCAGACCACAAACTTGGGAAACACCTGCTGCTTCGATGGCTCTTTCTCAAGCGCAGCTCACATTTGGCCGTCGACTCGAATTCTAGCCCGTGAGTCAATAAACCAACAGCAGATGGTCAATCCAAAAGAAATCAACTCCACTTTGGTCGCCGAATAAAAGGAACATGCTGAAAGAATTAAGGAACGAGTCCGATTTTAAAACGCATCACCCTTATGAAGTAGCTAAGCCTCCGTCATCTTACCAGCAGGTACCAGAAATCTGGTTTATTTGACGGAGGTAATTGTCCTACTGTGTACCTCAGGAAGACAAATCTGACTCGAAACAATCGCACATACGTTAATAACGCCGAACGCGGTCTGATGTGCTCGCAGCTGATAAATGTGGATTCTCCGAGCGAACGCAGTCAATGTCCACCAGATGTCCACCAGAGGTCACACTTATGCCATCGGTTACGTTCACTCGAATCGCTGTACCGTAAACCGGCTGTCCCTTGGACACACCTTCTGCGTGTAGTCTGTCGGCAAGTTTGCTGGTCGAATTCTTTTTAGCTGGTGAAACTCTGGAACCTCATTATGCTGAATGACAAGTGGGAAGGAGCGCAAATTCCACCCCTGCCGTGGAGTCCAACGTGTTCAGATTTTCACGGGTGCCGCGTGGGAGACAGAGCTGGACGCAAACGTCACACACGTCACGGTGCTGTAACGCTAGTAAACCTTCCGAGATGTTCGTTCAAGACGGGCTCGGGCCAGGGACCGTGTTGGAACACGCAGTTGTGGCAGCGTGTTAATCCCCAGCCGGTCCACAGCGACCGAAGGCCGACCCATCCGAGACGAGAGCGACGGTCGTCCACGCAAACTCCACGAGGCCGTGAGCCAGAGCAGCTGTTTGGAACGAAAACTTTGGTAACCGAAGGTGTAGCTGACACACGTCTGCCGGGGGCCCGTTTGCATCATCTATTGTTTTCGGCTCGCGCCGCACTCTCTCTCCCTGGCCCTGAAATGAGCGACCGGCAGACGGACGGACGGATCCGTGGCGAGGCGCGACGGCGAAGGTGCTCGGCGTCCACACAAAAGAGACGACGGCGCCCGGGGTCAGAACAAATGTGACCCTCGGGGTTTCGAGAAATAAATGCAAAGCGGCTTGACGCCGTGGGTCGGGCGCGTGCACGCAAACACGCACGTGACACACACGCGGCCACGTGTGACGGTGACACGATACACAGCTCCCAGGCACATGGATCTCTGAAAAACAAAGCCAGCCTTCGCAGACTGTCCACATTCTACAGGAATTACTGACTCCACACAGCTAAGGACTCTGCCAGTCAGAGCAAAGCTTGGATCCCATTACCCCTCTCGTGAAAAAACAGTAGGGACAGCAGGTGGCGTAGTGGTTAGAGCTCAGCTTACACTCAGAGGAGCCAGATTTACATCCCTCTCCCTCTTGCTGCAGTACCTCGCAGTAATACAGTAAAAATTTGTGCGATGGGTAAATAACCAAGCAACTTAACGCTGTTGGCCGTCAGGTGAACATAAAGGTGGAAAAGAGCACATTTGACACTGGATCCAGTTGAGTTTGGGGCCACTTTTTTAAAAATGTTAAACAGGCTATGAAGAAGGTGAACCTTGCAGCCATTCCAGTTCTTTTTTTTAAAGGCATTTGTAAATATGTAAAAAACACACACACACACACACACACACAGAGTTTCCGAAGGTGTAACAAATGCAAAATTGTACTTAAGATGAGGTCACAGGTGAAATACTGTAGCTCTGCGCTGTAGCGCATTGTTGTGGCTGTAGGTTTCAACAGGAGGAACATCTGCAACAAATAGTCCCTAATTTGAGGGTCTTACCAACAATGTCGTGTTTTGCTGCCAACTGAACTAGAACCTCGCTGCCTCACCACAACATCTGTTGATCCCTTGAGCGTGGTACTTACCAGGAATCGTTTCAGTAAATATCCCGCATTACAAATAATAAACTGTACAACTGAAATCGTTGCGATTTGGATAAACGTGTCTGCAAACAAAATAAATAACATTAATAATATAAAATGGTTTATTCTTAAGCAGGCTGAAGCATCTGTTGTCTTTTAAATCCTAAGTTTGGTGAAATAAGTGGAGAAAAAGTGGGAGGCCAGATGCATACATGTCCCAGTGTTCATATTCCACACGCACGTGAAAATTGTTGCGCAGTTACAAAGAAACGGTTTTGGAAAAACCGTTGCCAAAAAATCCAGGATGCGGGATTGTTTTTTAAACGGAGGAAATAATAATTGGCAATCTGAGTGCGGGCCGGACAGTAACCCTTCTGCCAGAGAACATCCGCTGCCTTGGCTCCCTGGGGTTACGCAGCAACTGGATTTCTTTCAAGGGATTGACAGACTCTGGACATGTTTTTGGGGGCCACCAGGTGGCACAGTGATTAAAGGCATCACCTTACACTCAGAGGACCAGGTCCGAATCCCAGCTCCGGCTGAGGTACCCCCGATAAGGTACTTACCCTGAGTCGACACAGTAAAAATGACCCAGCTGTATAAACGGGTAAATCACTGCAAGTACCTGAGCAGACAAACTACATAAAAACAAATAATAAGAAGAAATAAATAAAGAATAAATAGCACTACCGCATGCGGACGCCTGAGGCAAGAACTGGGCTCAAATTTATACAAAAAGAACTGGATCTGTGACCAGAAGTTGTATGTTTGAAATTGAGGGAGGAAATTGCTGTCATAAATATTCAGCGTTTCAGAAAATGTAGGTCTACAACTTGCTGGCCAGAGCTGCAGACCCTTAAAAAGGTTTTAAACCATTAATCTGTAGGTTGATAAAGACACGCTGGGAACTGTGGCCGTACCGGGATGACCGTAAGTAATCGCGTCTTAACCAGCAATAAAAAAAAAAAAAACCAAAATGCAGCCCGCAGCGAAGTTGTACGGAACGATCAGCATCGCGGCGGATGGAGGCGCGGGAGCCCTGGATGTGACGGAGAGGCGCAGCGAGCACGGGGGGATCCTGGCCGTGATTCTCCATCCTTCTCTGACCAGCAGATGGAAAAAGGCGGCCACATCATCGCACCGCAGCAGGACGGACCCCGACGTTTTAACCGCACGCAAGTTAAAATCCCCGCGTACACAAACGGCCCAGTGTCTCCTGGACGGAGGGCCGCTACCAGCGCGGAGAATTACGACTCGGTTTGTCGGATTCACGTCTCCCTCCAAAACACCCGCGCTACTTAATTTATGCAGCCCGCGATTCTGTACCCTGGTCAAGTCTGGTGAGAGAGTTTCTTTAAAATTAAGAAAGTCAACAGAATAAAGAAACCTGGCCCAGTTGGCAAGCTGCTTAAGTGGCGCCAGAACTGCGGCGAAGGCGCAGCGGCGAACGAAACAAAGGGGGCGGGGGTGACTGGCCGAGCACTTTCAGAGAACAAGAGAGGAGAAAAACAACCCAAAATAATGAGCGTGCGCTGTCCCTGCGCAACCTGGGCTTTCCTGACATAAACCTGAGACAAGTCTAATATTCCTAAGCCTCTCATGGCAAGAGAATCTGAATTTGAACCAACAGCTGCTGTTTTCATACCGGGGAAACATTTCTTCTCGTTTCAAAAGCAACAAACAATACAGCTCGATGCTAACCAGAAGGGCCAGGAATATGGAAGCAATTATTGAAAAAGAAAGAGCACAATACATGGCTATACTTTCACTTCGGTGCGGGGTTTAGTTTGCTATTGGCTTGGAAGAATTTAAATATATAATCTTTATACAATGTGGCTTAAAAGAGACGAACGAGCTGGTCAAAGACTAAAATGAGCAAAGCTCCGCTTCCTGCAGGTTCTGAAGATCGGTTTGAGGTGGACCCGCTTCCGAGAGATGCGCAACAATGGAAAGGCACTGAGCAGCCGTGGGCGGGTGAAACCTGCCTTCTCCTGATATCTCGCGTCGCTCCTTCCAGAGGTGGGAAACGGAAACGAATCGGTTTTCTTTAGGAAACCCGGAACAAATTAAGCCGAAGGGACTCGGTCCCATACGGCGCGGCGCTCTCGTCGGCGGCCGACTTAGCGGCACGGCCATCATAGATTATCTTGAGCGTTTGGAAACGCCAGCCTCCGGGGTGAGGAAGGCCTCATCCAGGCTGCAGCCAGGGTCACCTGTCCCCAGGTGTGGAGGAACCGGCATTTCAAACGCTGCGTGTTACGAGACGCACTGTTTAACTTTTCATTAATCCATTACGTCTTTTGTAAGCTGTGTCAGGAGTCGGCATTGCGAGTACACGGTTCGGCAAAAGCGCGCGTCCTCTGGAGCGGACAAACTCAGTGGCTGGGCCTCAGGATGTCATTACGTATTTCTTCCTTATTCGCTTAGCCCGCACCTTCTTCGGCGTGACGTCTGCACACCGAGCTACCTAACTGTATATTATTTTACAGTTTATAAAGCGGGGCAGTCCAGAGTAAGCACCGTGGACCGCGGTATTACTGCCCAAGCAGGGATTCAAAGGCGGTCGCGAGCAGGCGAGTGTAACCGCGCTGTCTGCCGCTCCTCCGTCCTTCTGCGAGGGGGCCGGGGGGCACATTTATTACTCATACTCATAATCATTCCGCTTCACTCGGACAAACCGCTGCGGCATTAGTGAGGATTTTAGGCACATGGCTTAATGACACGTAAAAAAACTCCAGAGCCAATGAGCTCGCGAGGACTTCGCAGCAAATGAAGCAGAACTTGCTGTAAAAACAAGAATCCCGAACGCCGGATGATTAGCAACGTCCCTGCTCGCGTTTCCTATAAGAAAGACCGGGCTTCCTTACATTTGAAAGCCGAGTCTTAGCGTCTTCACGTTCAGTCGTCCAAACAAAACGAAAGGGATCTATTTTTACCCCCCTGTTGGGAATACTGATGTCCAGACTAACATAATCGTGTTATTTTTCTGTGGAGGAAATTAGCGGACCACCATATTTTAGGGACCGCTCCGAAGCATTTATTTTGCTTTAGCTGGACTTTGCGGTCACGATATACGAATTCGTAATCCCCGCATTTGTACGAGAGCTTCCTTCAGAAAATATACGGCGGGGGTCTCCCTGTGTTTCCTGTAGCCGCGGTTGGGTTAAATTAAACGGGGACCATAAATTCACAAAACCCAAAACTCGATTTCATACCCCGGGATTTCTCTAGAGGCACGGAGGCCGGGTGGCTGTGTGGTCCGGCGCAAGGCCGGCACCCCTTCGCGCGACCCGCCACGCGTTTGTGTATCCTGAGCCTCGGAGGAGACCCCCGGTCGCCGTTCTCGGCAGAGTGGCGCAAAACGAAGCCGGTGGAACGAATTAACCTTATAATGCGCGAATTCCTCCGAGCAAAGGGGTCAAACGCGCGAGGACGAAGGAGAAAACAAATCCAGGCACCACAGGACACTCTTGAGCCCCCGGTTTGAACCCACAACTCGAACCCCCAGCTTGGGCCCTGTTCAGCTTTGCGGTTAATCCCAAAGTCTTGGCTGGGAAACTGATTTGAATAAAAAACATGAGGACATTTAAATGATGTTGCTTATACAGCCTCACCCACTGGTGAAGTAAATTCTGCAGAACGACCCGGAGCGCTGATAATGGAATCAGTGTGTCTGAATTCATGAGAGTGAAACGTACACCTTGTATTGTGGATGTGGCCTCGAGGCAGGTGACACCAACGGTAACCCCGTTCCTTTCACAAACAGCGTCTCTGACACCAGGCCTCCCCGCCTTCGCTGTACCATAACAAAGTGGCACTTACTGGCAATTTGAAGGATAAACACGGCTATCGAAACCCTCTCGCCTCCGTTTTGAAGGCCGCAGTCTTCGCGGGGCGTCAATAATCCGTTTAAGGTCGGCTTTACTAAAAAAAAAACAAAAAAGATGCAACAATCCATAACCGGTAAGACACTTGTACAAAACTAAAAGCCTTGTTGAAACGGTCGCTCTGCCAAGACGTGACCGAACGGGCGAATTTGTGCATAACAGGCTTTTTGTTTTCTGGAGGTCTTTATTAACTGGGAAGAAAACGTTTGTTTCTGCCTGCATTTTCTCATAGCTGTTCCTGTGAAAACCACAGATGCTGGCGCCCCGAAGACGTAAATCTCCCCGATAGGTTTACTACCAGCGTTTCTGAGACCGGCAGATGAGATTCTGGGAACGACAGCGATCGCAGATTATTTTAAACTCTCCAAATTAAATACTACTGTTATTTCAAGCCGTTGTTTACACAAGCATCCTGCTGGACGAACACGCAAAAATCCGATCTCTTCCCGCCGACCCGAGCTCTTCAACGGCTCCCGAGCTGCTGCGTGAGCTGGTGTTCACCTCTGACCCCTGCTGAGAACCTCACAGTTGAGAAATGGGCCTGAATCTCAGTAGCTCTTTTTCACCCCCCCCCCCCACCCCACACCTCCAAAAATAATTTAAAACTCATGTCCCATAATCCCCTTTGCCCCCCAGTCTTCAGAGGTTAACACCACCCTTGTTTTTTTGTATGTAACCTGTTGTTTTGCATCTGCCATTTTTATCATTTCTTATGCCAGGTCGTGACGGTTCACCCTGGAAATCCCTCATAAAATGAAAGAAAAAGTTAAAGGAACCAACAAAAAGGCAACAAAAAAAAAAAAACAAAAAAGGGGGCCAGGTTCTTAGTTGCGGCATTTGTAAAAATGTTTGTCTCGGCTCCTCTGGGGACGTTTGGGAAGGTGACGGCCTTGTTCAGGAGAACAACATTGCTCCTGTCCCTGGGGGGGCGTCTGCGAAAGGTAACGCTTGACGTTTCATTCGAATCCGACGATCAGCTTTCGTAGGTCAGGGACGCTGAGCTCCTAACTTAGACCGACAATAACGCAAACATGCATTCGAACATGTTTTGCACGCATTTCTTTGTCCGGGTCGTTTTTTTCCGTGAGAAAAACCCACAGCGACTTGTTTTTAAATGCACACAGTTATGTATTTGCACGCATTCCTTTTATTTGTGAGACACGGCCGCAGTATTAAAACGGCTCCCTAAGCTCCCAACAGCATTGCACAACACGGTGGCCTCGACCCACTCGGGTTCAAGGAAAAGGCCGCTTGACAGTAGTGCGTTTCATTCAGAGAATAATAACATATCCGAAACCCCTTCCATTGTTGCGTCCTCTCTCGCGCTGTAAATATTGAGTCTGATTTATGCTTCCATCATTAAGCTGATATACACCCTGTCATTTCTGCGTGTTTCCAGCGTCTGTTCCCTTCACAATGCTGCGAATCACAGTTACAATGGTCGAGGGAGAGAAAAATAATCCCTGGAACACAACAGGATTTTTTTTTTTTTTTTGCGGCTTTGTTTTAAAAGGAAGACTCGGCGACAGAAACACGTCCAGCCTGACAGGGAGGCGAAGGACATTTTTATGCTTGTGATCAAACTACACTTGTGCTCAAGAGTGACAGCGAGTGGGACAGTTTTCCAGGAGTGGGATTTGATGTTTAAGGTGTAGTACGACAGCCATTTTAAATATGATGTATACATGCATTCATCTGACGCTTTACTTCAAACTGGCATTCGGAAGAGCGAAAAAAGAGGATCAGCGACACATGGAGGAGTTTTAGACCAAGACACGTGATGAGCAAAGCCCAGCTGGTTGGTCTGATACAGCCGTGTTGCTGCTTCACGTCCCCCGAGCGGCTGCCTATAGAAGTGACATTTAAACAGTAAATACAGTTGCGAGAAAATTTTTACGAATGGCTGCTCAAAAGCTAACTGGAGTCAGGTGTTCCGATGAGATTGGAGATGTGAGTTGTGGAGGTCCACCTCCTCACAAAAAAAGACACAGAAAGGTGGGTTGCTGACGGTCCGCTCTCCTCAAGAAAGATCTGTCTAGGTGGACCACCCCTCAACCAAAAGGACTTTCAGAGGACCTTAGAAGAAGAATTGCAGAGATGCCTGAAGCTGGGAAAGGCTACAAAAGCATTTCTAAAGCCCCGATTTTTCATCAGTCTGCAGTAAGACAAAATGTCTACAAGTGGAGTAAACTCAGTACTGTTGCCACTCTCCCCGGGAGTGGGCGCCTTACAAAGATCACAACAAGAGCACACCATGCAATGCTGAAGGAGGCGAAAGGGGTAACAGCAAATGACCTGCAGAAATCTTTAGAACTTGTTCAGGTCTCTCATCATGTGTCCAGGAGAAGAAAAACACTGAACAAGAACGATGTACATGGAGGGACACCATGGAGAAAACCGCTGCTCTCCGAAAAACATTGCTGCAGGTCTCAAGAGAATGACAAAAATTTTAAAAATCATAATAAAAACGTAACACGATATTGACAAATTAAGGCAAAACACGAAGCAGTAAAGATAGAAAATGGACAAGTACACATACATGTACGTACACGCATACCCACATCCATAAGCGTGACAAACAGTGGCACACACAAGAGCGATTATGGTCATGGGTGCCGGAGGTGACGGAGTTCAGCAGACATCCTGTGGTAGGAAGCTGTTCCTGAGCCTGGTGGTTCTGGCTCTCGGGCTGCGTTAGCGTCTCCCAGACGGCAGCGGTGAGAACAGATGGTGGAGAAGGTGGGAAGGGTCTGTGGTGATATTGTGAGCTCTCCTGACACCCCACTTGTTGTAGGAATCCTGGACGATGGGTAGCTTCGTGACTTCATGCAAGGTGTCCTAAAAATACTGATGAAACAGTTTTGTTGGGAGGAATGGCCTAAAATTTCCCGTCACCGTTGTGCAAATCTGTTCAGCAGCTACAGGAAATGGTTGGTGGAGGTTATTGCTGCGAAATTATTAAATACAAGGCTTCACATTTTTTCCAGACTGGACTGTGTATGATTTCAAAATGCGTTCGACAAAGACACGGACCGGACAACTGTTTGTGTTTCGTTGCTTTAGGCAGCGCGCGTGTGTGTCTACTTCACCACATTTTATGAGTAACTATTGCAGAAATAGCCCCGTCTTGAATGTTGGGCAGGATTCAGCAGCTCTGAGGCACAGTGGCAGCTCATTACGCCATAGTGGGGAGAAAGAACTGACAGACTTTCAGTTCTTGGCTCCTTGTGAGTGGGACCATCAAGCGGTCAGATTTGGAGCTCCGCGCAATACAGCTTAAAATGGTTTATTACTCTGTCTTCTCTTAATGCACATCTGTTCCATCTTTCAAAAAACACTGAAACCAATATAGCGAAAGCGAGGGCTGCAGGCCCGGCTTATGGAACGTTACCAGCAACAGAGGTGATTGTTAGTCTAGAACTTTTTACAGCTTTCGATTCACAGTAATACGTACAAGTAAAAATAAAAAGCACGCAAATCATATCACGACTTAACAAAAGTCCCAGCGAATATATATCGGGTAAACAGTGGTAAATATCGAGGGGATTGCGGTATTAATGAAGTAAAACGGTAAAAAAGTGAGCACACCCTGTCGGTTCTCAAGCCTAGCAGAGGCATTTCGGGCAGCCAGCGAGGCCGCGGAAACCTCAGTCCCCCCGATCGCCGCTCTCCGAGAAGCCAGACGCCACGTGCAGGCGTGAGACCGAGTCCCTCCCTCGCCTCGGGGCCCCGTCTGCAGCCCGCAGCTGACGGAGACACCGTGCCCTTTTGTCTTGGCTTGCGGCGTGGCCCAGGGTGACTCATTCCTCCTGGTGCCCAGAGCGTGGACCGACCGGTGGCCATCCAATCGTTCCCACATGACTGTCGAGCAGAGTTTGCCGCGCGCTCTCGGGCTCGGGGTCCGGGGCAAATTGCATCCAGAGGAGTTGCCATAAAAACGCCGCGGCAAACTCTGCGACGTTCCGCGCTGCGGGAAAGAGCCGCTAAAACACTTTCCAGCTTGTTAATGCGCAACAGCGTGTTGACGTGAGTGTTTCTCCATTTGGAGAATAGATCAGCGTTTTTCCTCAAATAATTAATCTCTGTAGTATCATATACTGCCACATCCGGTGCTAAGACCATATTCTGGAGTTTATTTTTAAGCAAAGTATAGGCCTGGGAGTTTGTGAGAGCAAGTACAATGCTAAAATATGGCTGCTTTGATGGTACAAAAGGAAATATACAAATAGAAGTCGTGGAGAGGGGAGATCGCGGTCAGAAGAAAGACGTCTGTTTTCAAGGCCACAGGTCGCCAGCGAGGACAAAGCGGAACAGCAGATATGTGGCATGAAATTATGGAGTACATGTTTTCAAAGGGGGATCAAATGAGGCACACGGGGGGGGGGGGGGGGGGGGGGCGGCGGGGGGGGGGGGGGGGGGGGGGGGGGGGGGGGGGGCACCGTGACTCACCGAGCCGCGAGGGGAGAGGAGAAACGGCGCTTGGCGGCAGCCTTTTAACCCGCGTAGCCACGGCGACGAGAAACACGTCTAAGATCGCGCTCCTTTTTTTAGCATGTGTTTGTTGTTTCTGAGGACAGCTGAGGACACGCGACACGAGGGGATGAGGGCGATCCGCGCCGACGGGCCTCTCCAGGAAAGGCGGCCCAGACGAATCCCCGAGGTGGTCGCGAGCTACGAGTTACGGGTCCCCGTTTGACGGACGGATGTACCAGCTGGGGTCACCCCAGGCGTCCCCGTGTCCTGGGTACACGGGTCAACACACGCAGGTGGACGTTCTCGTGGCTTTTTCGTTCCAAACAGTCGACAGGCAGAGCGAAGGCTTACGGCATTGCGACGGTGCAGGTGTGGAGTAATTACTCCCTCACACATGGCCTCCATACCCCAGTTGTGAGACTTCTCCTGTCGGAGACAGAGCCGTGCGGATGTTTACTCCCAGCGTGCATTTTTCTGCTCATACATCGTATGCTCACTGCACGTAATGACAGCTTGGAGGTAATTTCCCACAGTGCTCTTAGCAAAGTAATAATTTGGTCATCAAATCTGCGTGGACCGGAGCCCAGAGTGATGGACAAAGAAAAGGAGGCTTGTCAGTCCGTATGAGGCTGAGTTCACGTCCCGGGCTCTTAACGCAGCCCAGTCGCAGGCCTTCACACGAGCCCTGGGGTTCAAACCTCTATTGAAACATGCTGGTCATTTCCAGAGCAAAACAAGCAAGACGCAGAATTGTTTCCATGTATTTAAAACACGTCTGTCTGTTACACTCCAAAGAACCAGTTTATTAACCAGCCTCTAAAATGAAATCATGTGCCCCCAGAGGCAGGGGTGGGAAGTGCAAGGCAATCGCCCAGAGGTTTTCTGGAACGTTTTACATTTATATATATATTTAACTGACACTTTTCTTACCGCGTTAAACTAAATACAGTTACGTAGCCGTTTATATAGCGGGATCATTTGATCAAGGGCACCGCAGCAGGAGCGCCAAAGCAGCAGCTGAGAGCGCCATCGCAAGACGATCCTTTTTACGGCAGGCCTGCCGCCGGGCCGAGGGAGGCCGTGCGGCACAGCTGCGCTCCGAACTGCCCGTCACGGCCAACGCAGGCCGCCGTGTCGTCCAAGGCGACGTCCTGCACGTCTGGAAGCGAACGTCAGAAAGATGTTAATAATAAAGCCCGGGCCGAGTGATGAATTAGGCGTTCGAGGCCAGAGCGCTGGCAACCTGTCTGTTTGGCTTGGAATGCCTTCATAACCATCTTTTCAAGGTTCGCATTTCTCTTCACAGTTCCCAACATTTCTGCCTCACAGTACAGTTGCCTCTCACCTTGTTTTGAGTCTCTGGATACCAAAATCCTTCATAAAAGGGCAAGAACAACATGACAACACATTAAACACGGCACTAAGTAACTTTTCTTGCCAGCGTCCTCCGGTATAAACGCCAGTATGAACTTTTTATTTGATTCAAGCGCGTTTTTTAAATATTCAAGATCTTTCTTCATTCTTTTGAACGTATTTGCTTCGCTGGCACTTTATTCCCCGAAACCACTCACAGGTTTGTACACTAAGCTAGTTGGAGTGATTTATAGGGCCGGGTCATTTTTACCGTCCCAATTCAGGGCCGGGACCCGGATCGAGGGAACTTCAGCAGGAGCAGAATTTCAACCTGAACGCGAGGTGACGCCCTTAACCACTACGCCCCCTGCTGCCCGGTGATTCTTCAAAACGCCAGTTCTTGCAGCACATTCAACAATGTCATCTTAGGTTGAGATCATTTCGTGGCCGAGCATGTTGCCACACAGAAGGAATTTAAACGTGGTGGATGTTCACCCAGTTAGTCAAGCCAACAGAACAAGAGAGCAAAGTAACAGAGCATGAAGTACTGAAGTCTAAGGAGTTTTGCCGAATCCAGTTCAGCAAAAATTCAAAGCAAAGAAAGATATAAGGTAATCCGGTTATTTCCCTTTTTCTCTAGTCACCTTGCTACATATAGTATAGTATAGTATATATAACACCTTGTTATATATACTATACATATATATACACACAGTACTGTGCAAAAGTCTTAGGCACCTGTGGGAAAAATGCTATAAAGCGAGGAAGGTTCCAGAAATAATGCCATGAATACTTATTAATCAATAAACCTTCTAAAAAGTGCAGGAGACAAAAAAAACCTCAGTCAGATCAATATTTGGTGGGACCACCCTTTGCCTTTAAAACAGCATCGATTCTCTTATGCAAACTTGCATGCCGTTCAAGGTCGAGGTTGGTAGGTTCTTCCAAACATTTTGAGGAACCGGCCACAGTTCTTCTGCAGACTTTGTCTCTGCATGTCCTCCCAGACTGACTCGATCCTGTTGAGATCAGGGCTCTGTGAGGACCAGACCATCTGTTGCTGAAGATAGTTGTGTATGACTGAGGTTGGGTGTTTGAGGTCATTCTCAGGCTGCAGAATGGATTTGGGACCAACCAGAAACCTCCCCGATGGTCGATAAGAATCTACCGGTACTTCTCGACACACATTTAAGTCGCATGACTAACACTTTTGCACAGTATGTGCACTGTATGTGTATGTATACATATAGCAGACAGTAAGAAAAATAGTGCCGTATATTATTGTCAAATATTTCCCTAATTACATAGAAAATATTTGATCTTTACAACATCTTTATAAACACATTCGGTAGTGTACGGGTGTGTGTTGAGATTCAGCAGTTCTCCTTTAAGAACTGGGTCTTTTGTGTGGTGTTTGGTGCCAAAACATATAGTGATTGATGCAACGATAAGCACGAAGGCTGGTGCTATGTTCATATTCTCCTCTGCAGCAGCTCCCAATTCTCAGCAACATGTCATAAATGAGTTATATCGCTTCTGTTTTTCTTGAAAACGTATCTGCCACATCTGCAGTGGCTGGATTTGGGCTTTTCCGCTACCTGATCTAATAAATGTCACTCGGAGCCCAACGCGACTCACACTCGCGGGGAAATAACACTCCTCCTTTCTCCCGATTCTTTGCTACCCCAGAAAACGGCTCTCTTAAAAAAGAAGTGAGATAATTGGGAAACGCTGAGGTTTTCGCCGAA
The DNA here is from genome assembly GCA_900497675.1 of Arapaima gigas. Taxonomy (NCBI): domain Eukaryota; kingdom Metazoa; phylum Chordata; class Actinopteri; order Osteoglossiformes; family Osteoglossidae; genus Arapaima; species Arapaima gigas. Next base: position 135,377 of record UFQX01000741.1, on the reverse strand, counting down.
TTCTTCACCCCCGCGCACCTTCCTATGGTTTCCAGAACTGTGCGGTCTTGCTCAGGTTGGCCGCGATCCTGTGACTTGGCGCTGCGGATGCCGACTCCCAGATCAACAAATCCCGAACGTTAAGATGGCCTCCCCTTTGGCAGCCGCCTGAGTTCTGGTGGAGACGGACGTGGGGAGATCGGTCTCCCAAGGATGTACAACGTAAACCACGCAAATGAAGGTTTCCTTAGAACAACAGGGAAGGGACGAGAATTTGTCCATAGTTGGTTTCTGAAAATGTTGAACTCCAACGAAAAAATAACAGTAAATCTTTACATTTGCTTCAGGATTTGTTTAATTTAACCAGATGACCCGTGGGTATCGGACACTGACAAAAACCCGAGCAAATGTGTACTTATTATAACTGCGTTGCCAGCCTTGTTTACCCAGATTTAAGCTGTTTGTTGGTTCTTAGTTCTCTGTATATCAGTCTTGCAGGGAGAAGCCATTTTGTCCAAGCTGAGAAATATGGATCGCTTTCTTTGTGTTTAACTGTAAATATTGAGCTACCTGACATCTTTCTGTAAACGACAAAATTTCAGCATCCAACAAAAAATATCCAGCACTTCCAAGAATGTTAGAACTCTTCCAAAAGAATATTTCCAAAAATATCCATCCGCCATTCCCACACTCTCATGCGGTCGACCCGTTTTACAGTGAAATTATGCAAAACTTGTGCTGTCTGTCAAACGTGACCCACCCGGGATAGACTACGGACCACCACAACTCCGCACCGGACAAGCGATCGCCGATAATATAGAGACGGGCATTAAATCTGCGGCCGTCGATCCGATATGAACCGCAAGCGCTACGAGACGAACTCCTTCACCTCCTTTATATCATCGGGCTTGAAGACGTGTCTGGTCCTCACATGAGAAAAGAAGGCCAACCCCGATCTTCGGCTCATTCCACAAATAGCTGACACGTGACTTCAAGCCAAGTACTGTAAATGTGTCTTCGCCCCGACGTATGTTTGTCGAATCTTAAGAAGTGGCGCTGATAGTAAACCGAACAATTAAATATGACTTTTGCGCTGCCAAAAGCGCTAGGATCTCATCTTGTCGCAAGAAACGGTCTTCCAGCCGTGACTGTCTGCGAAAGGTGGATCAAACAAGGCTCCTTTACGGTGTTTTTTTAATTTTTTGTTTTATAAGCTTTCAAAGTATACAGCTGTCTCTTTTATGTGCAACCCATAAGCGATTGTTGCTCGGTGGTAGTAAAATAAGCAACCCCGTGGCCTCGGGGCAGCCGGGGAAGGCTGTGAGAAATAAACGCGTTTAAATTGCCGACGACGAGGCACGTCAGGATTTCGGAGTTGTTTCTGTTGTTGTTGGAGAGATGCGGACGCCAGGCAGGGGACATAGTTCTTTCATCTGGGAAGGCTCCTCCTGCAGCATCCGACATGGCAGGAGTAATCCCGTGAAGAACAAAGGGGGAAAAGTCATTCATTTCCAGCCCGAGGTCCGACCCGGACCGCCGGCCCGCCGATAATTACACGTCCGAAGTGTGAAGTCAGCAGATTCGGCCAAACCGAAGCGCTCGGGAAATCTCAAAGACCGCGGTCCGTCTCGGAAGGCGACCGCGGCGACGGGGGGACCTGGTTGCGGTTTGCTCCAGGTTTTTGCCAAGTTAACTCGCTTAACTGGCTGTATTTATAAGCAGTTTCAAACCTGTAACCCTAACTATGTCTGAGCAAAGAACGCAGTCCTGACTGAAACCTTTCAACCTTCCAGTGATAAAAAACAAATAAAATGAGGTGCTGAGTGCTTCTCGTTTCAAAGGTGCCGCGTGAGGATCGCTCGCACGTATCGGTGACGCTTTTGTTCGGATGTTCACACGGCTGCAAATAAGGCAAAAGCCAAACGAGAAAATATAAACGTTTGAAACATTTGTAGATACGGTTAGGAAGGGGTACGTTTCAGAAGCTGTCTCATTGTCACGGGCCTCGTGCGTGAGGCATAGATGTTCTGGATCACTATTGAAATGTCTTGCCGTTCCCTCACGTCTGTGTTATTCTCTGTAATGGATTAGCACTGATTTCCTGTTATATCTCTCTGACGTAATGCGAACCGTGTCGGTTTTCTCCTCCATCTTCTCCCACTGCTGGAAACAACACAAAGGCCTCAGGGTTGTAAACACCGCGACTCCGCCTTATAGTAGGAACATAGTTAATGAAAAGCCCATCCGAAACGCTTGCGCATCAGCGTATGTTTTAGGACATCTTCCACAAAGGCACCGAGTTCAGTCGCAGCTCAGTCGGTGCATTTGGATTTTACAGACCACATGACCCAGGTGGCCCGCGGTCGTGCAGATAACACGAACCAGCAGGTCGGTTCAAATTCACGCAGACCACGTTAACCCGAGATAGTCGGACAAAAAGCACGACTGCCCAAGGCTCCTGTGATAGTGCACCAGGTCTCTCTTACATCTTGAAGCTCAGCACTCGGCGGAAAATGTCCACACCCCCGGGTTTGACATCTCAATACAACCCGACACACCCTCTTGGGAAATCCAGCCCATGGCTCAAAGCTGCCCCGCGGTGTGACAGGGGTTAGGTAGAGGGGTTCACCGTCGCTTCCCTCTTCCAAGGCCACGTTGCATCTGCTCGTGCGATCACCGCGGAAGCAGGAAATAAAAAATAAAACCGCAAAGAACGGGAAGACTTATGAAGCAGGAATGGGTAGTTTCCCCCTCAAGCTGGTTCCGTTTCCCCCAAGATTTATGCTGCTGGGGCTGTCTGATCTGGCTCAGGCCTGGTCAGGGTGATGGCCGTGTCCCAGTCAGCACCTCCGTACAGCACTTCTTTACAGCCTCGTCCGGCGCCGTGATTCACTACTGAACGTTAATATAGGCTTTCGCAAAAAAAAAAAAATGTATTTCAATAATGCCATTGCAGCTTCATGATAGATGAGACACATTTAAAGAAACAGATGCATATATGACTCGCATATATGTATGTATTTTGTGATTTAGGCCAAAATACGTGCTTTGAATTTCAGCCCAAGTGCTCTGCAGAAGTAATGCAACCATGGTTTAAATTACATTGCGCATCTTTTCATATTGTTACTGGCATTTAGTGACGCTTTAAAAGGTTGTAATGGGGATACATGGAATAATACTTGAATAGTATTGTTTGTTGGCTGCGGTTTAGCTACAAATCTAAACATCAGGAAGAGTGATGAAGCTGCAGCAGCTATGACAGAGTTGGCCACAGACTGCAGAGCGTTCAACACAGCCAACACTGGCCAGGTGGACTGGGATCTACCAGCGACGTTCATTAGGTCTGCTTCAGATATCCTCCTGGCAAACTCGTTCCACGGAAACTTCTGGCTCCACTGGGAGCCATCCATGGGATCCCAGTCTTTTATTCCATCAGATAAATCACAGTTTTAGTATGAAACGTGCATCTCTTTCGCTCTCCGAATCCCGTCCACTGCACCCAGGCAATGGCAAGTCAGCGACGGTAAGACGACAGCTATTTATAGGTTGACCGCGCAAATGTTAGCAATTCCGTCCTTTGGTTCCGGCGCACAATCGTCTGTGAGAAAAACAGTCCATTTTATTTGCCCCACCCTGGATATAAATGAATCCAAAACCGAGGGCTTTGCGAGGCCTGGAAGGGATTACTTACGAACAAATTGTCTAAACTGGCTTTGCGGAGATGATTCATCGCACACGTCAACAAAAACACCAAAGTCGGTCAGACGCGTTCGATGTGCTTTGATATCGGCGCGACGGGTAAGTGCGAACGCGCTTGCTTCCCATCAGTAACAGTCTTTTGTTGTTTTCTCATCCGGGCCGACACGCCAACTTTGTTTGCCGGTTTTCAGTGCTTGCAATGCAAAGAAAGACAAAGTCATGACCTTTCTGTCACAAGATGCAAGTGTCTGTATCAGAACTGTACAGTATTTGTATTGCACACATCGCGTCGCACATTTCTAGACTACATTTTCTGTTTCGCCGGCGTCATCGAGTATCTGACGTCCCGGAACGTAATGTTTTGAACGAATAATTCCTGGTCCAGGCTTCACAAACAAACGTAAATAATAATAGCAACAACGACGCTATAGAATTACGACGAGACGGACGTTTAAAATGCGCAAAATGCCGTTTTTAACCTAATGAGGCGAGAAACGGAACAAATTAAAATGAAAACATTCTCCGTGTTCCTGGTCTTCTGGGTCGGAGGGAAACTTCTCTCGGCGTACAGCAAAGCTCCGTTTTCTGACACGACCGTTTAACACACGTCTCAGTCAACAGCCTTGCGCTACCCCATAAAACAATTTTAATGCTTCTGTATCTGGCTTGTATCACGAGGGCTTGTTGAAATACTCTCATTCTGTCATTTCAAAGCTAATGGGCTGTTAATTCAAACATTTCAGGATCTCTGGATCGCCGCGCTTCGATAGTGTGGTGTGAGGAAAGGATTATTTTGTTTGAAAACGCCAGTTTTCTTAAACGGCAAAGTGTGCGTTAGTGTCACATTTCGGCGTCAAAACCCCAACATTGTGTCTTTTTTCTTATATGCAGTGGTGCCACTGGGACCTTTGACCCCAGACATGCAGCTGCCATGAGAGTCACTCTTGAAGGAGTTCTATTCCTCTAAAGAACACTTTCCACTTGCAGGACCACCGTGTCATTTGCAGCAGCAGTTTCTCCGCACCGTGTTGACTTTGAGAAAAGCCTGCTGGGACCTGTCACCAGGCGTCCTACTAGCAGTAAAGGCAAATATCTGCGCTTAACCGATATCAGGACCGGCAGTCAAGAAGCTGCATTGTGTTTTTCTGTTCGCCTCTCCTCCCTCTGTTCATCTACCAGTTCTTTGGCCACCTTTGACTGTCAGAAGGACTGGAAGAGGCCCTACTTATGCTCCCGTTCACATCTTGATGCCCATTCCAGTAAATCCACGCTGCAGCAGTTTAACGCGAAGACAACAAGCCCGTCCGTCCGTTATCGATACGCGGGGTCGCGGTTCATCCGAAACACGTCTTTGGGCCACGAGAGATGAGAGCACCTGGAGGAAACCCATGCGGACACAGGAAGAACATGCGTATGCTACACGGACCTAGCTGTGTTCAAACCCGCTGCCCAGGAGCTACGAGGAAGCGGGACCGAGGCAATAAATGCTGTGGACGAATGCAAAACGAGGCAGCAATTCTGGATAGAAGTTGCAGAACCACAAAACTGGGTCCATATGAAGAGGAGGCCGGCAGGATCGTGTGTTAGGTCAGAGAGGGATGTTGAAGAGCGACTGAAACCCAAGCACTGCTGGACCTCACTGCTGAAGGAGTCACCATGCTCCCAGGCCTGGAAAAGTTATACAAACCATGTGGGGAAGAGGTGAGGGGGAGACAGGATGCTCCCAGACACCCACCCCTGTTTGCACTGATTGAATGCAGATCATAACTCTCCACTGTCTATAGTGGAGATGTTTATGATATCACTGTCTCCTGAGCTATTACTGGGGAGGAAGGAACCAGCTTTGGCCTACTTCACACAGCACCACTGTGGAGCAATGCAGTGTTAATATCTGTGTGGTACGCTTTCAGAAAACACAATAAATTAAAGACAGACCACAAACCCAAGGCAAGTGGAACAAGATGATGGCCCGGAGGATTGTGGGAGCGCAGCGGTTCGCTAGGTGTTTTCCTCAAGTGCGACTCTTCTGGAAGCTGTCGCCCGCAGACAGGACGGTTTCTCCCATATCAGCTATGGCCACCCAACGACTGTCCAGCTGTGGTGCCACTGTCCCGGTGAGAGGGCGCGGGCGATCGGTCGCGTGGAAGCCGACAAGCCCACAAACCCTCGAGCCTGAGGAACGGGGACACGCTTCCGGCGCTGTTGCGTCGCCGGTGCCCGACGTGCTTTTGACCGGGCAACAGAAATTCACGTTGGTCCGCTTGCCGCCGTTTTGGAGCCGAAACTAGCAAATGATTTTGAAGAAACAAAAAAACGCAAATGAGTGCAGGGAGGAAATTGTGGCAGTTAGGAGCTTTAAGTGTCTCTCTTGTGAATCGCGATGAATATCTAGCAGATCTTTAACTACGCTGTTGCGTGAGAGCTGACCCCATACAACACAGGCCTTCGACCGCTTGCCTTTTATAGAAAGTCAATTTTACGGCAGCTGCCACCCAGCAATGTGGGGAAAAACGTCGGCGTAAACACGCAGTCACACCGCACAGCTCTTCAGCCACACCGTGGACAAACTCACAGTCGGCGGCCTTTCCTAAGTTTGCGATAGCGGCTTACTGAATAGTAAAAGGCTATTTAGTCTGGTTGGAGCCCGTTTCCCTGTTGATTATGTCTATTGGTTGCGTATATGTCGGTTCTGTCGCAAGAAAAGAATCGATTTGTTTATGTTTGCGAAGCCAAACACAACAAGGGCGGCTCTGCTACACTAACATTGACTAGCGGTCTGCAAATCTCCGCCAGCGACTTAAACACGGGCTTCTCGCAGTTCCATTAAGCGTTTACACGGGACAAGAGGAATTCTGTTTAATGACGCTCCGAAACGCATTTTAAAAAGCAGCTGCATCTCCCACCCAACGACAGGGAGATCACCGTGGTAACAAATCAACTATTTTAAGATATCGCCTTCCAGTTTGTCATTTCTTCTTCCTGCTCTTCATTTACCACATTTTAACCACGGTACACGGACCGGCTCACGCCAGTGACGCTTACATAGTTTCACGCGCACACATTGTTAGGTAAACACAATTTCGGGCGGGCTCCTGCGGTCTTGTAAGCGCACGGCTTCTTACAATGAAACCCGCTCTTTCCCTCTGGCGAACGCGATGAGTGACAACGGGGGACGCACGTGTGGACGCGTTCCCCTCGTGACAGAACAATGTCTGACCCCGCGGGGCCGCGTGTGCTTCGACCACGCGGACGCCCGGCCGAGGACCAAACCGACCCGTCGGACCCAGGCGACTCGGCTGAAGCCGCAGAAAAACAACTTAATGGCACGGTGGACGCTTGCATGGTTCTAAAATGAGCATCCATCAAAGATGTTTTGTAAATAACTTCAGGTTCTGAGGTAAATGTTGTTCTAAAAAAACTTGCGGCGCTTGTTCCAAAACCATGTGAAGCAGCCTTGGAAACAACACGCACGCATTTGGAAACAAAGGAAAAGCTGATCTGTGCCGGCAAACCCCTCAGAAACAAGGAGTCAGACCTGCAGTGAAGGTTTTTCCTTTCTTATGCAACAGTTGCGATGCCGATTCCACAGACGCAGCTTTTTCTCCCCCCAAAAACTATAAAGTCTTTTCCAACGGCTGAACGGCTAGGAGTGTTGTTTTTCAAAACCCCTTTCTTTCCTTGACGTGTTTTTTTCCCCCATTTTTACTATTATCTGTGCTGTACTTTGACCAAGGGTGATACTGTTTAGGGAGGAAAGATTTGCAGTTGGTCCCCTGTTTGGTAACGCTGTGATTTCTTAAAAGAAATACATTGCTGTGCTCAGCCCTGAACACATTCATACTATTTAGACGGCGCTACTGGCACAATCCCGAAAAAACACTCCGTTTTACGTGTAGATCTTTTAAGAAACCAAACATTTTTGTAGACTTGAATGTCCCCCAAATTCACGGCATTTTCGACCACGTTTAGCGTCAGACCGCGTGTACACAAGAGACGTCGGTCAACCAGTTGGCCACCAAAAACGCCACTTGCGCACCACAAGAACAGACCCCTCACGGGGTGTGAATGAGGGTGCAGGAGCTCCAGCGGACCCTAAGTCCAGATGGACAGCACTCCGAGCATCCGCTCACTAAACACAGCTATACATACACCTCTATTTCTCTTCTTTGCTGGTATGGGCTCAAGACTGGTGCCAAAGTCACACATCATTTTCCGCTCCATGCTTACGTATGCAAAAAAGCTCTTCGGTCTTATCTACCGGAACACCGGACGTAAGTTTTCCAAATATCCCAAATCCGAAATGCAGAAAGTCCAAGTTCCGTAACCTGCGTCGCAAACTTAGAAAACAGCAACGGTTTGTCAGAATTAGGTGTCCACAGCCACAGTCCACAGACCACGGCAAAGGGCTCGGCGCTGCGTGTTTCAGAAAACTCCCTTTCCGTGAACTGCATTCATTCATTCATTCATTCATTCATTCATTCATTCTTCCTGTTGACAGAGTCCAGCCACAGAGTGAGTGCCGAACCCTGGTTTGCCGGCCAAAAAGAGACGATAACAATAAAACACAAAACGTCCGTCCCGATTACCGTCAAAGTCCAGGCCGTGTTTGCGATCGTGTTTGCAATTTGTCTTCCCCTTCAAGAACATTTAAAACCCCGCGTTGCAATGAGCTTTTGCATCAAAACAGTATCTCATTTCAGGGCTGCGTGAGTCTCACCCCTGTCAAGGTACATCGCTGCGTGCCGTCATGTTTTCCATCGCCGGATAACATAATCCGTCCAGCATGTTAAGGTGTATTTAAACTCCAATCAACGCAGATACATCATCATTCCGAAAACTGGAGCTGGACGCACAGAGGGGCATAAACTAAAGCGGTTAAAAAAAAACAACAACAAAAAAAAACGCATTAACTCACGGCATGTAAGGTCTCTGACCATATGAGAAAATGATTGCATATTTTCCCTACGTGCCTGTAGACGTACCGCGCTTGGCCGGCAATTCGAGGCTTTAGTGCAGAGAGAAGAGCGTGTAATCGGAAAAGGGTTTACATTTCCAAGAGAAGAAGCTTCACATGCGATCCTGAAATGTGATGAAACCGGAGATACGAGGTCCTAAACTGTCAAGACAGGTGGCCGGCGGCTAACTCGAATCTCTTCCTGAGGCCTCGCGTGTTTTCACAACAGAATCTTTTAGCATAATAAGGAAAAAAAAGCCTAGTTGCGGGGGGTCATTTTTACAGGTGGATATGATCTCCTGGGTCAGCAAAGCTTGGGAGTGCAGCAAAAACAAATGGAGAGCAGGGCTTCGCTTTGACTGCCGACCTTAAACGAAAAGCATCAAGATCTAGGCTGTCACCATGTGGTACTTTCCCCCATTTGTTATGAGACGATGTTTGTTGGTGTGGTGCGTGCAGCTGAAAAGAGTTCCAGAATAAGGCTTGACTGAAATCAGAGCTCCTGTCTCCATGTCATCTTGTAAGAAGAACCAGGCCACTGTCACGGTGGGGGTTATCTGGGAATTCTGTGTAAGGAACCACTAACCACAGCACATTACTCTGTGAATAAAGTCATGCTTTGTGTTTAGCTATACCCAGCGAGGGTGCTGCATTGTGTTTGACAAAAACTGAACTTTTGGAAGGAACAAATGGGAACTTGGGTCTCAAAAGGGATGTTAACAGCAATGGTTCAGCAAACAGCCAAAAATCTGGGTTGAAAGAAGCTCCTGACTTGATGCAGCAGCTCACGCGGCGGGAGTGTTTTCACAGAAGGTGGAGGTTAGGCGAGATTTACACACTACCTGTTACAGTTCAGCAGGTATGCACGGCCACCCGCAAAAGGCTTTGGCTTCATCCAGTGGGATTAGGCTGCGTCGCTTTCCCAGCCGCTCTCACTCTAAAGTGAGATGTTCGATTCTGCACTGTTCAGTCTCCGTTGGGCAGAAAGGGGACGCGGTGATTTAGTACCATTCCCACGAAGATGCAGGTTGCCGCTCTCAGCTGAGGCAGACTGCACCCCCAAATGTTCGCCTCAGGCTTGGGTCTTGTTTTATTTAAAGTCAACAGTCAAGTGAACAAGTAGTGTTAGCCTACAGCCAACTGTCGCGTTCACCCTCAAGCGCTATTTTGTATTATTATTACTATTATTCTTTAATTTATCTCACACATCCCTCCAAAGTAACTCATAAAGGCGTGCAAGCTAAACTATGAACTGTACTTTGACACAATTACTACAGCAGACGTGGGGAATCAAGACCTCTGGTGTACTGGTGCTCAGCTCTCCTACCTTCTACCTCCATCTCCTCTGCTATTTGAAGGTGTTACAGTCATTACAGGTATTCATTTAGCTGATGATGTGCAGTGCTGTGCAAATGTCTTAGGCACCTGTGGGAAAAATGCTATAAAGCGAGGATGGTTCCAAAAATAATGCCATGAATGCTTATCAATCAATAAACCTTCTAAAAAGTGCAGGAGACAAAAAAAAAACCTCAGTCAGATCAATATTTGGCGGGACCACCCTTTGCCTTTAAAACAGCATCAGTTCTCTTATGCAAACTTGCATGCGGTTTAAGGTAGAGGTTGGCGGGTTCTTCCAAACATTTTGAGGAACCGGCCACAGTTCTTCTGCACACTTTGACTGTCTCTGCATGTCCTCCCAGACTGACTCGATCATGTTGAGATCAGGGCTCTGTGGGGACCAGACCATCTGTTGCAGGATTCCTTCTTTTTGCTCAACATAGCTGTGTATGACTGAGGTTGGGTGTTTGAGGTCATTCTCAGGCTGCACAATGAATTTGGGACCAACCAGAAACCCCCCTGATGGTAGATCAGGATCTACCTTCACTTCTCAACACACATTCCAGTAGCACGACTAAGACTTTTGCCCAGTACAACGACTACTAACTAGTATTTAGCCGACAGTCTCCAAGGCGATGCATAATGCAAGATACAGTAAACTCCTGACAGTCCTTCACCCATTTATACCCCAAAACAATGTAACGTGACAAACAGCCTGGTTTGCTGGAGAAGAGGACATCATTTCAGGCATCTGGACTCAGTGAGGCTTTACTGAGCCAGTTATCAGGGAGATGGGAATCTGTAAGCGTGTATTAGCGCCGTGTGGTGACCGGCATGGAAAGCAGGTGTTGGTGTTGGCGTGTGTTTGATATTCCATTCACGGTAGCATGTTATGCTTCGCTGCGGAACGCGTACGCTTTGTTTAGCGGATGCTTTTCTCCGAAGCAACTTAAGAAGACTATTACCACCGTGGTAGACTAGCTGTACTCGCTCACTCATCTGGTCACCAGAGCGGTGTAACCCACCGGCTTCCCTGCCGCGCGCAGACAGGCAACTCAGAGTCATCGATCCATCGGGGGGAAAAACACGTCTTTTCACTGCTGGGGGGGAACCTTACAGACACAGAGAGTGGGGATTAAACCCACGTCTAACCGCACCACTGCTGCGCCACCATTGCACAGCTATCCTCTTTACGTACGAATTGATACGAGTCGCATCTTAACTACTGCGAGGCTTTGGATAGCTGAGCTTCTAGAACAAGTCGCTTTGTTTCATCGGAACTGTGTTCTGTCTCTTTTAAAACAAAAGCTCAGCGGCACAGGCTCCAATAATAAACTCGATTATTAACTCATAAGTAAAGAATTAACCGTAAATCTTCGTAGGTCATATGGTGTTCAGCCCTGAGTGCTGAATGATGCACAGCGTAAGCCTTCCAGCAAATCGGGCGGAAAAACAGCAAACAGATGGGAGAAGATGCGAGTGTTTATTAGCTCCAATGCGAACATATTAATAAAAGAGCTAGTAACAACAACGAACGCGGTTAATGCAAACAAAGATAATGTGTGTTTTTATTCAAAACTTGAAACCGCGTCAGTGCAAAACGCGCTCGACTAATGTAGCGCACGTTCTCTCGGATGTTTCTCTACGGGTGGTTTGGAGATAATGCCGAACACGCGGCGATTTGAAGCGCGTCCAACGCAAACGCTCCTCGGACAAACGCGCGCCTCCGACGGGGATGTTCCGGGCCACCCGATCCCGCGGGGGGCTTCGAGGACACGCGATACCCCTCGCCGCACGGTTTGCGGGGCGTGAAGCTTTCGCGTCTTCGTTTAGGGGGCGCGGGTTCGGACGAGGCCGTCCGGGAAGAGCTGCTTCGCGGGGACGACTCCGAGACGGGACCTCCGAACGTCGCGCCGTAATCGTCTCTGACACCTGTTTACGTTTCGTAATTTCTTGAAAATACAGCGTACTTGGGGAGAGGGAGGCTCCCATGAGGAACAGGGAACAGGGCAGTTTTAATCCCCCCCCCCTCTTAAAACTAACCCTGAATGGCCACTCTGTTCCACAAGCACTGGGCCCCAACACACAATTCGCGTGAAAAGCGCTCAGCCTAATGCGCTCTGACAGCTCGGGGCACCCAGTCAACTGTCTGGGTTCTGAACGGGGGCGGGCTCACAGCGGGGGGCGCTCTGCTGGGGGTGGCAGCGGGAACGGGGACAGCGTGAGCGCGGGAGACGGCTGCCTGCCCCTCGCCGAAGGCCACGTTTGCTCGGCGGACCCCGAGCGGCGTCCGCCTCGGCAACAATGCCGGCGTTACGGCGGGGCGTCGCGAGCAGCTCCGACTGAACCGAGAATAAAAACAAACTCCCAATAGCTGCTTTCTTTGACCTCTCTCGGTCCCATGGTCTCCTTCACGCTCCTTTTGGAGCTGTTTTAGAATAAAGCAATTAAATCCCCCAGCTCTGCAATGGCTTCCAGCTGTATTCCCTGGCTGAGAAATATTCGCAAAACCTCCTATCAGACACTTGATAAAAGTACTCGAGTTGACTGGGAGTCTTATATTATGGGACTTGAAAAGATAATCACGGCGCCGGATTCCAGCCTTGTTCGGTTCGGACTTTATCGCATTTTAAACCTAATTTCAGCCGTACCATTTTGGAAGATAAACACTCTGCACACCGAGTTGTTTTGGTTTTATCGCTAAATTCTGCAATTAAAACAGGTCTAAAAGGGGACGGACTCGTATGTGACATACGCTCCCGTACGCGATTCCACAAACACGGGGCAACATACACGCGGGCTTCGATGCCCGTCTCGTACGGGACGTTTCAGCCGTACAGGAGCCGGTGTCCCGCTTCAGCCCTGCGCTTCTGGGACAGTCTCCGGACCACCGTGACCCCGCACTGGACAAGTGGCTGTTGATAGTTCACGAATGAGCAAACGAAAAACCTCCTTTGTGTGATTTGCTTTGTGCAAAAGCGTCAGAAGCAGCAGCAGATACACAAAAGAGCAAAGCCGTGTATAAGATGCAGCAGTTAATCCGACATAAAGGGCAGCTGAAGAAAGTGTGGAATACTTTAAACCGCTCACTTTGAGGGTGTTGGTAGCACACGCCGCAGTATCGCTACGCCGTCCCGGCGCGGACGGTTTCTCATGCCTGCGTTTCGCAGAAGATGACTTGGATGTCGCTTTCGTACGATCAAAGGTGCGGCAGAATAACTTAAGGCACGAGTGAAGGTTAAAGCCCGTATCAGGCGGAAATTGTGTTCGGTCAAATATTTGATTTCAGTTTTAAAAAAAAAACAGGATTTGTGGGGACTGGAGCCAGAAGTGTCGGGGGCGACCCATAAAGCGAGAGTCAAAATAAACACAAATACTTTGGGGCCGTTCCGGGTCGGCGGCCTGGGAATAGCTGAAATGACCCCAGGGTTGGCATGCTGGACGCGAAGCCCACGTTCGCGTCGTGTTCCGCCTCCATAACAGCTCCCTTGTGTAACAACCTTCGCTCTTCGGTGAGCTTCCTACGTACAACGGGCGACGGACCCATCGATCTGCACGTCTTACACGCACGACGGGGTCTATGGAGATTCGGTCTCCGCGAACAACGGCAGAATCGTCGTTGACGCTTCACTGATGCGGCACACCCGGCAACGGTCAGTGGGACCGTTCCGGAAAGCCGAACGGCCAGCGTCTAACCGCACCGAGCAGCACGTGTTCTCATCTCCTTCCCGGTCTGCAGATCACATTTCCCCGTTTCTCCACCGTCTCGTGCTGCACCGGCGGCCGGTTTGCGCAGATGATTTGAAGATCGCGTGCGTTTGCACGTCGCGGGAAGCATCAGAAGAAAGACCGAATCACGTCCGCTTTACTCGCCGGACAGATGATGTTTGTCTCCTTGTTAACAGCGTGTTCACGGTTCTTGCGTTTGTTTCATGGCTGCAGGGCCAAAGTTCGATCTGCTCATATTCTTGATATTCACACTGCTCCCACCGAAAAAGTTCATTATAGTTTTAAATCGGGACGATTATCTTGTATCTCATGAAACGATGAGCGTTGGCGTGAGTCAGTCCTCAGAAACATCCAGCACACACATTTATGACATCTGTTCACGCAGCACTTTTTGGACATTACCGGCATTTTCGGTGTGTGGTTTTCATTAACCCTAAAGGACAAATGGATTCCGCTGAGCTGCTTATTCACCGTTATTCAAAGTTTTCTCCTGCAGGGTGAACAAAAGTGTGACGGGCGGATAACTCAGCAGCTCGGCCGATTCCGTTCAAGGTTGCTCACCTCATGATTCAGCATGTTGAGGGACCAACTATGACCTCACCTCTCGTGCATTTCTGGACACATCGCTGTCTGGCACCGCGGGGAGTTTGTCAGAAGTTCATGGAATGCTTCACAACGCTTGCCTTCTCATATCAGTCTCAAAATTCAGGGACCTGCCCCCACAAAACAAGTCTTCTGGCTATGTTCTCTTAGATCACCAGACCCCATCAACCATATTGTATTTAGTGGACTAATTTTTACAATTATTCAGGGCCAAAATAATAGCATATATACAACAGAACTTTGAAATAAATTCATTGTTACCACAGTGTTAATATTTTATACAAAAACTAGCAAAAAAAACTGTGTATTTCTGGTGATTGTTAGCAGTGCAGAGGTTTTGAAAACAACAGAAAATTCATTTGTTACCAATAATTCCTCGGTCCCATTCTGGGTCCTGGTGACCTAGGGTGTATCCCCGAAGCACAGGCTGCCGGTCACTTTGAATAAGACACCAGCAGATAGAAGAAATGACCTCAATGCAGTTCCTATCTCCTTTGTCTCGGAGAGGGTTGCAGTGGAATCTGGCTGCGAAGGCAGGCCAAACCTTCCCGTTCCCATCAATGGTCTCCAGCCCCTTTCTGGGGTAACCCCACGCATTCCCAGGCCAGACCAAAGGAATCGTCTTTACAGTGTATGGTGGGTCTACCCCATGGTCTCCTCCCGGTTGCGCGTACCCAATATAACAGTCAACCGAGGAGCACCCAGAGGAGCAGTGACTCCAAGGCTCTCCCAGGTCACCAAGCTCCTCAACCTGTCACAGGGGATGTGCCTTGCAACCCTGTATAGAATCCTCATTTCAGCCTCCTGCATGTGTAACCTTGTTGTTTTGGTCATTGCCTCAAAATGATCTCATTTAACAGAACGTCACTGTAGTTTAGGAGCACCTCCGTCTACCTTACGGAATTAACAGCCCGCCAGCAGGTTTGAAACAACCCGTCTGACCTGTGAAAGCGATGGAAAGCACAGGAAACCCATCTCAGAGTCAAGGGGGTCAGAGGTCCAGGGAAAGGGATGAGACGGGAGGCAGTGGGAGACGACTGAGTGCAAAGGTTGCCAAATAGGTGGGTGGTATAAAACAGTCTGGAAAAAAGCGACTGGCCGTTTTTTAAGCCTGAGAAACACTCCCTGTTTGCTCAAGGGCAGCTGTGGTTGTGCAGCGTTGTGAAGAATGTTTCCGGGAAACATTTGGATTTCCTTCCAGATCGCTTTTTGGCTTTTCCATAATCCGCCACATGCAGGGGGCATCTGTTGCACAGCTTTTTCTTCCGGTCCCCGATTTACTGATCGAGACCCCGATGCGTCCCCGCCGTGACGTAACTTGCGTGCCGCGTAGAAAAGCGGTGACTCTAAAATAACCCCTGACGTTCCTCCTTTTACAATACCAACTGAATGATAGATACAGCAGCTTACTGCACGAACCCTCTAACGCTGCAAATCTGCGATAATTCACAGATGTTTACTTCTTAAGGTTGTGTCAAGCAACCACCAAACCCCACCATTACCCCCTACCCCTTTCCTCATACCCCCTGCCCGGAGCGCTGGCTTTGGTAATGCTTTTGTGCCGGCGGCTGCCTTCTGGCGGCTACGCCTGTGATCTCCCTTCTGTCCCGATCGCAGAGGGGTGTCCTCCGAGCGGAAGCGGCGGATGTGGCAGATTTCATGACATCATTAAAGGGTCCGCTTCCAGAAGCGTCGACCACATCCCTCTCTTACGGTCCCACAGGGGAATTTTCTGCTCTTTGCTTCGAGGAGTTGGGCTATAAATTTGACTTAGCTGCAGCTCGCTGTCGCGATAGTGTCTCTGCTACACCGATGGAAGCAATTTTGCCCCAAAAAGAAGGGGGTGGGGGTTGAGGTGAGGGCAAGAAGCAGTCGACAACATTTCCAGGCATTTAGTTTTCTATTATTCTGCCCTTGTAAAGCCAAAAAGAGTGGCTAACATAACAGCATCGAAACGTGCACACGCAGTGGCTTTGATACCAGAAGATATAAGAGGAAACTTTTCAGCTTCACTTTGCCTTTGCAGTCGGTTTCTAATCGGTCTCCTGCATCCGTAAGGTCACCGGTGGTGCAAGTTAAGAAATGAACATATGAGCTGTCAGGATGCTAGTGATGTAAAGCAGGAGGACCCAGGTTTAAATCCTGCATCAAGATCCTTGAGCAGGTTACTTACCCTGCATCCGTACAGTAAAAACCACCCAGCTGTGTCAGTAGGTATTCGACAGCTTAAAGTCGTCCCTTTAGCGAACGCAGATGGGCCTTTGCCTTGTTTTGCTTTATACCCACCCTGACAAAGTCAATAGTTGAAGTCGTGAATCAAATGACATCACCCCAAGAGACCATTTTTGTCTTGAATGCTACTAGCAAAGCTACTAAAACATTAGCAAGAACACAAAAGCTTTCAGAGTGTGATGCCCACAAAAGCAGAATGAACTGCCCTCCAAACAAACTGTTTTATTAAAAACGTTCTACCCAGGAGTTTCCACCAGTTCTGCCGATGTCTTCCACGTTCCACCGAACGCTCCCACGTCGCCTCTCATGGGAAGGGCGCCTACCATCAGCTACAACTCCCACTGGAAACGTGCATTTATATGTGGAATTGATGAAAATAATACGAGATGAAAAGGAATTCCCAAGAAGCGTCTTGCTTGTTAAGAGGAACTAACTTTGTTTCGTCTTTCAGATCGGTTTGCGAAACTAAGAACACGCACCTCGCCGGGTCTATTCGGACCTAATGCTAAACCCGTTTCGGGTAAATGTGCTGTGCGTCAGATTATGTGGAGGACAGGGGTTTGTTTGGGTTGCAGTTCTGCTCGGCTACCGTTCACCGAGAGGCTTTCCCGAAGGCCGCGCTGTCGCTGCCGTTCCGCAGTCCGTCTGCGAGAAAACCGCGGCGCTCGTGTTAGGACCGATCTTGAGCAGCGAGCTGTTGGTCAAGACGAAGTTAGCAGTGGACGCAGGTCATTTCTGTACGCTGGAAAGGGCGTCTTTCCGGCATGTTTATCCGAGTGGGAGCCCACTGAAAGTGAGCCGTGGCACGGGATGTGTTTACTGTGTGTTTCTATTCCAGGGACGCTGATGACTCATCTGCTCTTGAAACGCCATAAATTTTCCGGAAGCGCATCTACAGACAGGCGTCTGAGACGTTCCTGCCTCTTGGGCCCTGAGTCGACTCTCTGGCTTCCGATCAGCAGTCGAAGGGAAGAAGCCATTTCCTCAGCAATTAAAATCTTTCGCAACTTTATTTTGGCAGGAGAGAGGGGCCGGGCGAGGGGCGATGCCCAGCTTAACAGCTGTTTGAGGTTGGTAGGCCTTGGATCTCGGCCGATTCGGGGGACCCCAGAGATTACGAACAGGGGAGCAGAAACGACACGTTCACTTTGAGGAGTCGCCCTGTGTGGAGGTTCTACACACGCGACACGAAAACAATGTCTTTCTAGAAAATCAGTGTCTCTCAGCAGTTTTTGGCTTGTATAAACACGCTCCTTTAATTTGTATGCACGCACATCAAATAAACGGTATCCGATACGGAGGCGACACATGGTTTTTGACAGTGAATTCCTTTCGGTTTTGTCGGTGCTCCTGCCATAGAGTAGGAAGGGTGAACACCGTGAAGTCACATGGTGTTCGCGGTACGGGGGCGGTTTACCGTCGCTGCCCTCCGTGCATGTCTTTGGACTGTGGGAGTAAACGCTCGCGAACACGGAGAAAACGTGCAAAGTCCACACAGACGGAGCCGTGTTCAAACCCACGTCTGGCCACAAAAGGAGCTGTAAGGCACCGGCGCTAACAGCACAGGTGTCAAACTCAATTTCTGCAGGGCTAAACACATGCAGTTTTTAAAATCCAGGACCCTTCTTTAGTTTTTTAATTGACCCCATCAAATGTGCACCTGGGGATCAGAACGCTCACCGCCGAGAAGCGCTGTTAACAGCTTATTCCGAAGACCCGCGAGGATCAGGCTTCTCCAAAAGCAACCGCTGGAGCCACCGGGGGGCCTAATTGTCGGTGAGAAAAAAGGATCCGTGTGATGAATAAATATGTGGCGAATGAGCAGGGAAAGCAATCAGGTTTGCCCCCGATGATGTACTGCTTGGAAAGCATTATTATTTATTATTATACATTATTTCGGTGTCAGCGTTGCAACACAAACGGAAATAAAGATCAGTTACACGTAGGATGTCTAATTCAAAAGATCTGACTTCGGCAAGACAAAATGTTCAGGATGGCCTCTTTCTGGGGGGGGGCGACAACCCCCCAACTCCCCCGTCCTACCATCTTTCTCAGAGCTGCTAACTCCCCCGGATCCCTGCTCTTCCTCTGGCGCCATCATGTAAATTTATGGAAATCCTCTTCCAAAGAGAAGACGGCTGATTGATCTGGTATTTCCCTCCCACCCTCACCCCCAGCGGAGGAAGCTCGGAGGAGCCGTTACGGCCCAGGCTGACCCACGGGGAGGCGTGGGCCAGGCCGGGACGCGACAGGTAGGTCTGCGTCTGGCGTACCGACCGGGCCGGAAATCTGGGCTGCTGCCGGCCAAGCAACGATTTATCGTGTATTTGTTTAGCAGATGGGCTGCGGTGTAATACAAGGTGAATTATGGCGAAAACCCCGCGGTCAGACTTGCGTGGTCAGATTCCTCTGTTCTGGGCACTCTGCTTCAGTTTCTCAGGCTCAAGCTTCTGCACGTCGGTCCCCGCGGTCCGAATCAAGATTTGGCTCGTGGAGGAGCGGTCGGCATCTCCCGGGGGTCTGCTCTGGCACTTACTGAATCCTAGGTGAAATTAATATGCACAAAAACAACGTCGAAAACACGCCGATGGTATACACAATACAAGCGAAGACTCGGGATTCGTCGCGGCCCCCTGAATTATTAATGCTAATGACCCTCATCATTATTGAGAATTTTTTTTTTTAAACAACTTGAAAGTAAAGGACTGCTCCCAGCGGCCCCCGCCCCGGCTGCCTTTTGATCCTTCTGTAAACCCCGGGGATTTATTGGAGGTCGCAGGCAAAACAACAGATCCGTGCGCAAACGGTCATTATGTAAATACATCCGTGCATGTGGGCCTTCCCCCTCATTTCGGCAGTCTGACCCGCACCGAGCCCATCATTGTTACCGTATTATTTGCTCACATTTTCCACTGATTACTAATTGCACGTCTGCGCCGGGGTCTCGGGCAGGTTCGCGTCCCGCAGGCCGAGGACCGCGGCCCTGGATCTGCTCTCTTCTCCCTGTTTGATTGGTTCCATCGGTGCTGTTTCCAGTCAGGGATCGGCCGGCCGACTGCGCCGCGAGCCCAAATCCCCGGGTGTCTCAGGGTGGGGCTTTGGGGGCTTGAGGTGGGGCCCCCCCCCCCCCCCCCG
>UFQX01000741.1:100850-115676 GCA_900497675.1 Arapaima gigas | reverse complement strand
CCCCCCCCCCCCCCAGGTGTCCTTAAACGCATGTGTGGCCCAGGGATTTACGTGTCTGAAGGCCTTCCGATTCACATGGCCGCCCCACCGCTGCCACATGGCGGCTGGGCTGCTGACCGGGACTGTTGTTTTCTGTTAGCCACGCACTTCTGGACACGTGTAGGCTGCGGATACCGGCATTCCGCCGGGCTCGGGAACGCGAGGTCGAGGTCCCGTTTGTGCCGGGAGCAAACGGGAAGGCCGTGCGTTGCCGGAGAAGACGGTTCCTTTTCTCCAGCTGTTCTGCTGCTGCTGCTAACATTTCTTCCAGCGCGAAAGGACGGCTTACGTCGGGTTGCAGCCCTGGAGCAGGTCTGTCAAACCCGGGGTTCCTCCTCTACCCTGCTTACAATGAGACGCAGATGTAACGTCTTTAAACCTCGACTGCTTCCCTGTCGGCCTCCGCTACAGGCACATATTCAAATCAAACAGCTATTTTCACATCATTATGTTATGTTATTAAATGCAGCCTCTTGCACTTCTGGGTGATCAGTGAATTTGGCAGGATTTTTACATATTTGTTTTCATTGTTCTAAAACAAAAGCCTTAATAACAGGAAGTGGGCAGTGACAAACACCCGACACAAACTGCCCAGTGTGACAACGTGAAAGACCAGGGGAAGGCAAAGCGCTGGCTGTGGGTCAAAAGAGCAGCACGCAGGTCTGGCCAGATGATGCTCCGCACGGAGCTGGACCCCGGGGTGAGGCGGGAGATCGCAGACAAGCCAAAGGACCTGGGAGACGTCCAACTTGCAGCTCTGGTTCTGTTCTGGCCACGTCTCCTGAACACTCCTGTCTTAGATCAGGGACGAAGAACCCTTGTTCGACTCTGAATTGAAAAATATTATCCAATATACCGTTTTCAAGGCTCATTTCTAGAGCGAGTTCGCCGTCTGGCCCGTAACCGATTCCGTCTGATTTTCGCCCATTAATTCATCTCCCAGATTTACGCGCACTGCCCACGGTTTGCCAAGCACAGCATTTGAAGAGAATTAATACAGTCATTTATAAAGGCTTCTTTATCTCAGCACGAATAACTTGGACCCATTCTGAGTTGTGGGCGCAAACACCTGGTCGAACCAGCGGAGGCGAGTTGAGCTCTGCTGGTGGCCTCGTGCCGATGCTTTAGGAAGGCTGGGGAACCCGATGAGCCGCATCCCACGAACACGTGACACGAGAGGCACCCTTCGCTTAACACGGGACGGAATTTTGGCAAAATAGCGCATAATTCCGGAGAAGGCTTGCACGCCTAGCAGCTAAGCTGCGTATAGTTTTAAATAAAACAGCGGCTGCTTACTGGTGTTAAGAAGAGTCGAGTTACGCGCTTACCGAACATATACTTTCCGGGAATTATTTCACGTTTTAACTGCGTTTTCTTTGCCTAGCGGCTTTTTAACGTTTCTGTCTCTAATGCAATAAATGCAAACTCTGTTGACCCACGGAGCCGACCGATGGCAGCAAAGCGCACAGAGGTGTCTCGCTGCCTTAAGTCAACCGCGTTCCACAGTGTTTACAGCCGGCGGCGTGTTCTTGAGCGTCGGTAACCTATAGACGGTCACCAGTAAACACGGTCCCAGGATGAACTGATCGACAACCGCTAGCTTTTATTTCTCTTTTCAAATGAGTTGTTGTTTTGAGTTACATTACACAAAGTTAATAATAATAATAATAATAATAATAATAATAATAATAAGTACAGGAATCCCTCGATTTACATATTTTTGCTAGCAAACGATTTCATTTTTAATACCATTCCTCAGTTTACACGCCGATCTGCTCGATACAACACGGTCCAGCAAAGAAAAGGTCAAAAAAGGACCCCTGCGAAGAAAAAATCCATCACGATTTCATCCAAGTGCGTAAAAATCTGTAAAAAACCGTATGTTACACAATGTAAGTGTGTGTGCTGGGCGAGGATCCCCTTTGTGTTTTACAGTGTTCCAGGGATATTTGGGAAAGTCGGTTTGGGCTGGGAAACAACCGTTTCTCCCAAAATAAATAATGTAAGTAACCGTCTCAGTTCAGGCGTGCTTTTATTTATGCGGACTTTTCGGGAACCGATCGGGTGCAAAACTGTATTTCTATTTCTTATGGCTATACCCAAAATTTTTACCGAAAGTACCCGGCGGGTGAATCGAGAGCGGCCCGGGTTAAAAAGTTTTGCCTGGATGGCGACTTAATGGTAAAAACGACTTTGGCGTCACAAAACAGTACAAACTTCAGACAGACGTCCCCACCCTGCCGTGTCCGTCAAGTTGAGGAGCCGCCGTATTGTTCGCTTGTTTGCGCTTTACTGTTTACGCTGAAGTTCATTCAGAGCCGGCGGCTGAAAAGGGCTTATATTTGACCGAGCGGACTGTCGTTGCGCGGCTGGACCGGAGAGTCGCACAACGCGCCGCACGATGCTGACGCACAGGGTGTTAAACTTGTGTTTTCTTCGCTCTAAACTGACCGTGACCCTTTTCGTACGCGGACCACTGATCAAACACAGACACGGTTTACTCTTTCTGTATCCAACCATTATCGGAATAATCAGAAGGGTTAACCTTTGCGTAAACCGTGGACGGTTTAAAAGCGTGCACGTGAATAATTATTTATAATCAAGAGGCGGGCGGGGGGGGCGGGGGGCACGAAAACAGCAACTGGTTTTCAGGAACCCCCCCCCCAGATAAACAATGAGAGCAGCTATTTTGTTTAAGCGAAGTTGCTGTAGATACCAGAAACAACATGCCCCGCGGACCGAGCCGGGGACTGACGGTAAACAGTCAGGACTGGAGCGTTGAGCACGCAGGTCGAGGATGTTCATTAAACTGATTTATATGGACGTTGTTTAGCTTTTAGCTTTGGCAAGGTGAACTGCGGACCCCGATCCGCAAACAATTAAGAAGACAAACTGTTGGTATAAATCAAGAATAATCTTAGTGCTGTTTTTATGATAATAATGTAAAATATACTACTTACGTTGTGGATCCGAGTCAATGGATTTAAAGCTGTCTCTCTTAGTGACATCATTAGGTTCTAGAAGACCTGGAGTTCATACTTTTTGTTTTTAAAAATTCTCCTCGAGTAAATCAAATCACACACGTGCGCGGGGTGCGTGTGTGTTCAAGTGTAAAGACGTTTTATACATCCATGCGTCCATCATCGTGTATTAAAAATGGTTCAGTCCTGATATGGTGCCTGTCCTGGAATCGCTGGGCTATGAAACTATCCCCGGATGGGATGCCAGTCCATCACAGGGTGCCAGACACGCACGCAGTCACACGTTAGGGGGAACGCAGAGTGACCGGTTAGCCTGAAATACATGTCTTTGGACTGTGGGAGAAAACCTACACAGACAGGGGGGAGAAGAGACAAACGCCACGCACACTGAGCCGGATTCAAACCAGCTCACCTTATTTTATATGTTTATAGTGTAAATAGCGTGTTTTTTTTTATTTAGGTAACAGCAATTATATGTTGGCACATCGAAAAGAAAACACAGTATCAGATATGAGAAAAAAATCTAACAGCTCTATCAAACATTTACTCTGGTCTGGGTCCATGCAAGAGACAATAACCCTCAAAAAGACCCGCATTTCCCAGCACAGTTTACACTAAACCTCAACGTGTTTGTCTGTCTCAGAGTCTGATGTACAGTACTGTGCAAAAGTGTTAGTCGTGCAACTTCAGTGTCTGTTGAGAAGTACAGGTAGATTCTTATCGACCATCGGGGAGGTTTCTGGTTGGTCCCAAATTCATTCTACAGCCTGAGAATGACCTCAAACACCCAATCTCAGTCATACACAACTATGTTGAGCAACGGATGGTCTGGTCTCCCACAGAGCCCTGATCTCAACATGACCGAGTCAGTCTGGGAGGACATGCAGAGACAGTCAAAGTCTGCAGAAGAACTGTGGTCAGTTTGGAAGAACCTACCGACCTCCACCTTAAACCGCATGCAAGTTTGCACAAGAGAATCGATGGTGTTTTAAAGGCAACGGGTGGTCCCGCCAAATACTGATCTGACTGAGGTTTTTTTGTCTACTGCGCTTCTTAGAAGGTTTATCGATTAATAAGTATTCATGGCATTATTTCTGGAACCTTCCTCGCTTTATAGCATTTTTCCCACAGGTACCTAAGACTTTTGCACAGTACTGTATTATAGAGCGGATGAAACGTGAACGTTCAGGCATCATTTTTATCCCACCTTTCCCCAACACCTATGCATCCGTGGAACGTCTTTGCCCTTTTCCCTCCACCAATTATTACCTTTCTCCTACACAGCCACTAAACTTCACCCACCTTGCAATTTCGGAGAAACTTGCAAACGCACAGATTGCTTCAGCGGGGTGTATACTGGCAATTAAAAAGGGGAGTATAAGCAGGTCTTTATTCCAGGCGAACATTAGGCGCACACTGTGTTACTTGTGCGAGTGCCAGACTGCCATTTGCTGTAATAGCCCTGGGAGACGGCGCCCTGGTGGTCTCTCCCTCCAAGCGAACAACTTATCTGGACTGCAAAGGTAACCAACAGTACATAATTCACAGCCTCACACAAGGAGAAAAAGTCCACCCTTTGTAGTACTGATGGAAGCAATTCCTTCTGGAGACAGAGCAGATCTGTCAAATTTATGTTGCGGAATTATTGGTTTTGTTGTGTTGCTTTAATAGCGCGTGGAAATTTCACATGAAACACAACATTTGTTAATGATGTAAAAATCTGCCTGTATACGTACTTTAACCTTGCGGCTGTCCGTTGGGTCGAGGATAAACTTTACCTGCATGTAACCTTCAGTCCAAAACAAGGCCAGGCTAATGAGCCGTGAAGAATGAGCCTTGGAAACAGTACTGCGACTGCGAGTCGGAGAACGGGCCCGCAAACCACCGTCTACGCCGGCATCTGCCTCATAAGTTCATCTCAAACCCTTACTGCCGTTCATAACAGGACACCGCAGATCTCTGGTCGCTCGAATTTCTCCGCACTTTTCTCAGCCGGCCTCAACGCCTCGACTGTGAACTCCTCCAGAGCATCTTCTCGAGTTTTTTTTTTTTCTTTTGGAGTCGACGGGTCTGTAGCTACAAAGGACGCGGACTGTCCTGTCCCTCTGGCAACGCAGTCCGTCATCCGCTGTATCGCCGATCTGCCCACACGCACCAGCACGGTGCCGAGGAAGGACAATGGAAACATCTACTAACGCCTGCTAGGTAACGCGACCCAAACAACTGTCTCGGTTCTGGAAGGACCTGTTGGCTCTCCTATCCCCCCTGCCGGAAAGCATCATAAATCGTGCAGTAAATCACGAGAGGATCTGCGGCAGCTCGGCTCTGTTAGTTCCGTACAAATTACCACCGATTTCTGCCTTTCTAGACCCCCGCACACAATCCCGTTTTACCCAACAATTCACCTACAGAACGGGGTAAGTTTATCTGTGAAATTGATCCCATCTGTAACATTACTGTCACTGCATTAGGAAACTCAGTATTTATAGTCGGACTTGCAGTTACCCGGCATTGTTTGAACCAGAAAGCGGAAAAGTGGAAAGTAATAACACAATATATTACCGAACCGTGTTACCCTTACATGCGGGCAAACATATGGACGCCACAAACGTGCCAGACATGCTGATGCGCAGACAGCAATAAGCTATATATTTTATTAACTTGTTGTGTTTAGTACATGTCACTAATGCGTGTGGCGCTCTGTGTGCGTGTGTGTGTGTGTGTGTGTGGAGGCAACATGGTGGGGTAAGGGTGACACAAAGTGTGTGTGACGTAACTACGGGTGTGTTTTAAAGCCTTTTTTCAATTTTTCAAGATGCTAAGCGGCTTTTTTGCTGTTTAATGAACCTGGCTTTATAAAAGCCCACTTAGGAGGAGAAGTACCACTGTGCCAAACTTCAAGTCTGTGGTTCGGAAAACAAAGAACACACAGACAGACGGAGGCTAAGCCTTGGAGGCGTGCAGATGTACTGGTTAGTAAGCGGTTAAAGTGCGAGTGACACTTGTACGGAGTTCAGGGGCAGAACTTCTGGAACTCTATTTGCCTTCAAGACTCTGTTCTGAGGGATTAAGTAAAAGCTGGGATTTCTTATCGACTTCTTAAACGCGATGGATAAATGGCGCCCGTAAGGAAACGACGTTTCTGCCGGATGTGAAATGCGGCGGAATTTTGCACCCTGCGTAAACGCTTCAGTTTCGATCACAAGTCTGACATTGCGGTGCCACTTAGTCGCGGATGAGGGATCAAATAAATCGATGGCCGCAATACAAACAAGTGAGCCTCAGTAAAGTCACGACCAAAGGTGTGAAAGGTGATGCAAACGTACGCCTTGTGATTTTAGGACCTTCAAAGCACCTCGGAAAGCTAGAACGATTTGCCTTCGGACGACGGACTCGGTTTCGCGCTTGTAAGTGCCATGTAAAATGTCCGAGAGCTGTTTATTATTACATTTTTGCGTACGGTGGTTTCAGACCACGGCTGCCTTGGGAAACACAGCCGCACGAACGCACTTCCTCATCCCAGGCGTCAGATGAAATGACACGTGTACGTTCACACTTAAGAAGACAACCACAGACGTCAGACGGGGCTCGAAACGTTGAATCCGCGGTAATTTGCAATGACGTTTCTTCCAGCGTCCTACGGTTTAATGTACTCCATATTCACCCAATTGCTCAACGGGGAACTGAAGTGGAAACAATAACAGCAAAAATTAACACCAGTTCAGCTGATGCTCCAGTATTTCATTTCTCTTTGAGCAGCACTGATGGGAAATGAAGACGTAAAAAATACGACTTACCATGTTTTCAACAGTGAACGCAAAGAAAAGAAAAACGATGCGTACGGACGAATGAGATACGGATCATCGGTGAAGGGTTCGATACATTTGCTTGCGGTTCGTGCCACAAAACCGCGATGCAGTGCCTTGGAACGTCGGTTGTTCGGCACAAAAGCTTCAAACAATCGTCTGCTTTGCAGATTTTTTTCGACGTTTTTCGTCTTTCGCTCTAAGTAGGGTAAAATCTCAGGAATGGCCTGGATCTAACAGTTTCAAAAACAACAACAACAACAACAACAACAAACAAAAACGGACAGCTTTGCCAAGAAAAACAAAAACTAAACGAAAGGGCAGCGGAAACCAAAAAAGAAAATTAAATTAAGGTTACAGATGAGAAAACAGTACGGACACGGAACGGCACGACGGGGGTCTAGAACCAAAGCGGTGTCCGTAGACAATTACCGCTGCGTTTGGGAGAAAAGCCAGATTCGCTGCGGCAACCCGGCACAGGCACCCGGTCTTTGTACGAACGGCGTTGCCGGTTTTAATGACGGGGCCGTAAGAAACGGTCCGTTTCTGCGGCTGGCACACTTCCCAACGGCAAACAATGGACTTCGAAAGCAACACGAACGCGTTTGCCAGGGGCTGCAGCTTTTAATGACGACAAACCCTTCGTCCAACTATTTTCTGACCCAAAAGAACATTCTGAAAGTAGCCAACACGGGCAGCAGAGCAATATTTGCACTACCGCCCCTTTCTTGCACATAAAACAAATTTTAACAAGGCTGGAATCTCACGTTTAAGGGGCGTAATTGTTCCGCACGTAATCGTATAAGGCAACGTGAAGTCCTACGCCAGTCGCCTGCACTCCACTGCCGCATCACATCTTCAGACTCGCCGTTTAACGGGACAATTTACTCCAGATGTTTCTACATTTATGGAGAATGACTAATGACACTTATAGGCTTATTTGCTCATAACGCCATATTTTTACAATAATTTAAAAAAAAAAAAATTCATTGTACACCAGCCCTCCCTTCCAGATAATTGGTGGTTTCTACCGTACTGATTTACCGGACCGCCCGTGGGTTTAGGGTAACCAGCAGTGGGAAGGAGCCCTTATTTGCGTTCCTCTCTAAACTGCAAGACGGAGAGATAAGCTTAAAAGAGAGTAAATGAGAAAAATGATGAAAAACCTACGGTATGAAATAACATGTACCGCAAGCTCATAACAACAAAATGACTGGGTCTCGAGTGTGCAAGTAATCCCCAGATGATCAAAAACACAGGGCTGAAGAAACGTCCACAAACAAACAGAACCGTGCTTCTAGGATGCAGCACAAACCATTTTAAGGCTTTCACGAGATAATATGCACCTCTTCTAAATATTTTACATATTAATTGTCATAAATTTTGCAAAATTTTTGGTTTGGCTGAAAGAGATGGCCGTGTTTAGAAAGAAAAAAAACAACATAAAATCAAAGCTACAAAATATACTGTCATTTTTAGATGTAAGGGGGCTGGAGTCGGCGAGGCAGAAGTGACCGTAAAACAAGGCGATGTGACCCGACATGACTCAGATCTTCAAAACGTAGGTTAAGGAAAGCACTTTGAATTTAGATGGTAAAAATTACCCAGCTGTATAAACTGCTAAGGAACGGTAAGTAGCTTAACACTGTAACGCTCCCCCTCCTCCGAGCCATGTGGGGGGCAGTGGGTGTTGGGGTTTCTCTCCTGTTTTCAAGGAGATGCTGCCCACTATAGAGTGTTGGAGAGATGAGTAGATCAGTTGGTCTGGAGAAAAGTTAGGGATAAAACTAGTTTTATAAACATGAAGGAAGGAACCACGAGGAAGCAGGAGAGGGGTCTTCACTGCTGTTCCAGTAACCAGCTAACCACCATAATAATGCGGGAATTTGTTCAATTTTCTCTAACATATAATGTATCGAAATCTTCTGGTGGGGTCAGTACACGACTGACTTTTATGTCAGCATAAATTTTAACTCTGCTCTAGGATTCTGCAGTTTTTATCTTCTTAACAAACAACTTCACCACAGATAGCATCCGTCGGGCTTCATGAGATTGACAAGGATTTTTCTTCGGCGTCCTCTTAGAAGGACTGGTAAAGGAGGTAAAAGAGGAGCTGCTGAAGACAAATCAACTCAGAGAGGTTGTTTCAAGAAGACATCACTGCGCCGGTTCTGTTTCCAGCCACACCTGTTCATCTGGTGAAGATTTGGCATCAAGGATTAAGGTGATATCTGGTCAAACTAAAAATACAAAACACTGCCATCTGTCAAATAACACTGTCAAAGTTATTCGACCACATAAGTGGGATGAAAGATGTGGTGGAGTGAGACATATGGGTCGAGATCTTAGCGCGAGAAAGTCAGAGATCTGTGCTTTGACCTCCAAACTGTGCTCAGAAAGTGGCTCCCTGCTGTAGTCCGCCATGCCTGCCTGTTCTGCGCCCTGAACAATGGCTCATTTTCCAAACGCGGCCCTGCATCACAGACCTGCGGCTTGGCCGTGGCCCACGCTTCATATTTCACCCACATGTACTCTGCTTGAATCAAAAGGTCGGCCTGCTGGTAGCTCCACGAAAGCCTGGCAGGAAATGTTTCTCCGTCCAGAACTGCTAACCGCCAGAAACCAGCAACCAGCAACCAGCCGAGGGAGGAGAGAAGAACGGGGGGAAAAAAAGCCTAAACAAGCAAAAAACACCGGATTACTGCAACATAGGTAGTGTGGGGCTGGTTGACCCGCAGTTGAGTGCAGTTGTTTACTTTGAAAGCACGTTCCCGCAGATGTCGGTGCTCCGATCTGGAGTAACACGCTTGTAAATGATCTGGGGGAGTCGTTTTTTTGTGTGGCTCAGAGGTTCACTAGTACATCCTGCCAGGTTTTTTTCCCCCCTCCGTGTTTCCAGTCTCATGATAAAAGTGAAAAAAGCGACTGGTTGAAAGTAAAAATTGCCGGGTTTTTTTTTTTCCGAAACGTTCACCGTTTTCCAGAAGCAGCTTTGGCTCCTGATTTGAAAGAATGACCGGCCGGTTTCCTTATGGGTTCGAAGTAAGCTGTTGCAAGTGATCCAGGTACTGCGGACCTGTCGGTTTTCTCAGAGCGGAGTTTTATCTATCCATTTGTCACATTTTGGGCCCCGGTGGTCCAGAGGCTGTCCCAGAAGCACTGAACATGAGGCAGGGTTCACGCTGGATGGGACACCAGTCCATCACAGGACAGTCTCTCTCTCTCACACACACACACACACACACACACACACACACACACACACACACACCGCTGCGCCACCGTACTCCCTTTCCCAGCAGTTATATATGCAACACGATGCAATCGCCTTCCTTTGAACGGACAGTTTTTCACATGCCAGGAGGGGTCCTGCTACCGACCTGAGAGATTTAACACATCTCAGTGCAAAAATGAGCAAAAACACAACTAATGATTATGAATTGACAAAGCAACGCGGCGCTTTGCAAGTCTGTCAACAGTGGCTGCAGCGCCGCGGTGTTAATTTCCTTCACACGGCTCCACCAGGAGCGGCGAACTCCGCTGAGAGCCATGCGCTTCAGACGTGACTTCACGATAGAAGAATTGCAGGTGGAGATTGATGCAATTAGCACAAGTAACTGTTTTTAGATGTCCACAGAGACCCAGGACCGGAGGGCCTTGCCAGCGTGCGTGGTTAACGTCTCTCACGTTCCGCAGTTATTGCCAAAGGCGTCCTGTTTTGCTTGCGCAAACACTGCTAGGAAATCTGAAATGCTTTCGGCCGCCTTGGCGAGGCGATCTGTACGGCTCGTGCAGCTTCTCCGGAGGGTCGCCGGGTTTTTTTAGTTCAAGGCCTAGCAGGGCAAGCCGGTTTGAGGCTGGACGCAAGGAACCGGCTACTTTTGGGCTCGCAATGCGGACGGGGGGATTGCATGCTGGAACACAAACCCCTTGCTTCCCTCCACTAAGAGCCTTTCCAGATGGACGAACGTGATGGCAGGTGAGACGCGTTGCACCTGGCCGCCTTCCTTCGCTAAATGAAGCGTGTCTGCTTTTCCTCTGTAGATACCGGAGCGTTTCTGAATCCGAGAAGGACTCTGCTGTGATCCTTCAAAACGCAAACAAAGTCGTACGGGCCGATGTTCCATTTATAACATTCGGTGTAACGAAACGTAACTAGGATAAACTGTACGGTTAAGAAACATGCGGATCAAGAACAGCATCTGCTGCGTTTTTCGGGTAAAAACTAGTCTGCGAGCAGAACCTGATGTACTTCATCTCAGCCTACAAAGAGGCCTCCCTTAGCAGAGCTTCAGTTTGTGTGTTCACATATAATTGGACTGATTATGAATTAGGCAAACTGTTAACATGAAGTCTCTTTTGTTATAATAAGACTTCTGCAGTGTAACGGATGACTTTAAGAACCAGTATTTCAAAA
Source organism: Arapaima gigas (assembly GCA_900497675.1). NCBI lineage: Eukaryota > Metazoa > Chordata > Actinopteri > Osteoglossiformes > Osteoglossidae > Arapaima > Arapaima gigas. Next base: position 104,433 of record UFQX01000741.1, on the reverse strand, counting down.
CCGATAGTATTTACCCATCCCCTCCTTGGCCACGAGGCAAACAAAACCGGTGGATATATGAGCTTATGGACAATTTGAAGCAAACTGTATAATACGGAAGCTATTAATCTGAGGGCTGCGCATTTTCACAGTCAATCACGGTTAGTTTGTTTCAGCCGTTGGCGATGGTTTCGATGGCAGTCGATGGCAGCGTCCCTTTCGAATATCCGGAAATCGGCATCAAGCATTTGCTCTTGCTTGCTATATACAGTGCTGTGCAAAAGTCTTAGGTACCTGTGGGAAAAACGCTATAAAGCGAGGAAGGTTCCAGAAATAATGCCATGAATACTTATTACTCAATAAACCTTCTAAAAAGTGCAGTAGACAAAAAAACCTCAACCGGATCGATATTTGGTGGGACCACCCTTTGCCTTTAAAACACCATCGATTCTCTTATGCAAACTTGCATGCAGTTTAAGGTGGAGGTCGGTAGGTTCTTCCAAACTGGCCACAGATCTTCCAAACATTTTGAGGAACTGGCCACAGTTCTTCTGCACACTTTGACTGTCTCTGCACGTCCTCCCAGACTGACTCGATCATGCTGAGATCAGGGGTCTGTGGGGACCAGACCATCTGTTGCAGGATTCCTTCTTTTTGCTCAACGTAGTTGTGTATGACTGAGGTTGGGTGTTTGAGGTCATTCTCAGGCTGCAGAATGAATTTGGGACCCATCAGAAACCTCCCCGATGGTCGATAAGAATCTACCTGTACTTCTCAACACACATTCAAGTTGCATGACTAACACTTTTGCACAGTTCTGTATATACTGCAATGTCAAAACCTCCACTTTTTCCAGAAAGTGTTCTCAATCAATCTGCAGGCGCAAGTTTGGATGATACACAGTATTAAACTGTCTTGTTTAATGCTGAAAGGTAAGAAGGTCCATCACCAGGACTTCACTACGTGCCAACCAAAACACCTACAACAAGCAGTGTGTCGGGAAAGCGTTTATTATTTATCTATTTATCCCTTATTTATTCATTATTTATCTACCCCTCTATTTAATTTGTCTGTGTTGTGAGACAACAGACAGACAGTTTGGGAGAAACTACATTTTGTTCCCTTATACATCTGCATAAGGCAGAATGGAGAAGTGAATCTTGACCGTTGAAAAGGAAACAGGACCCTTATTCTATAGAGGTGCGTTAACCCCTCCTGTCTGGTGCCCTGTCATCCGCCATCAAGGCTCTATGACCTAAAAGAAAATCAAAGGATCTCCATCCTGATGCCTACAGGATGGCATGACTCCCTACACCCCAGCAAGAGCATTACACTCCTTCACTTCTAGCTGCTTGGTGGTCCCACTCACAGAAACGTCCCAAAATTGAAAGTCTGTAGGTCCCTAAATCTTTGCCCTGATATGGAGGAATGAACTCCATCTGGAGAAACCTTCCCTGCTTTCAAGACGGCTTTCTGTCCTCCTTTGTTGCTCACTGCTGCCTGCTGACTAAGCGCAGGGTATTACCAGGTCCGTACTGGAGCACGGCGTGAAGTTAACCGCAAGCTCTCGCAAAGCAGAGCTACCCAACTGATGCAGACCTGCTGGGTCCATGGGCCTGTGCTTTCCATCACGGTAAACACACACCAGCTCCCTAACTCTTGTCGGCCGCGAGCTGCTGCGGCAACACGTACAACAGTTCGGCTCTCTTATTTTCCTCATTTGCTCACGTTACTCCTACGTGGAAACCCAGGACGGGGGAACTGCCCAGACAAACTGTTTCCAGCAGAAATGGATTTTTTTTTAAGTTTACAGCACTGGAAGCTGAATTCCAAAGTCCGTTGCCCGTATGCCAGAAGCACACAGATCTGTTCGAAAAACCAAAGTAACTGCTCCGTCCATCTCAAGATAATGACACGACCCCTGACCGATATCTGAAAGGCTTGAACCGCACCGTTTTTTTTGGTCTCAACACAGTCAGCGAATAACAGTCCGTCAGAATAAGTTGCTGAGCAGCGGGTAGGTTAACAACGGACGGCTCGCTTCGACAGTCGGCCCTCGCGCCTTACGAGACCCACAACGTACCGGTGTTAGTAGGAGCTGTAAATTTACGCACATTTACGATCTCTTTCCACAGTCAAAAAACGCACATCATCTGTCTCGTGTCCTCGCTCTTTCGTCATCTACGAAAAAGGCTGCAAATTCGTCCTTGAATCCTCGCCACCCCGTTTTGTTATTATTTTCCTCGACATTTAAACGGTTCCACGGAGAGAAAAAGAAACGATCGGGTTAAGATTCGGTTTCAGTTCCAGACTGCGTTGTGTTATTTAAAATCTCCCGGTCCTTTGGCCACCCACAGCGTCTTCGGAGCTGTTACTATTTAGAGTTAAACCTCGGCTGTAGTTAAAACTGATAAAAAAGGGGTTTTGACAGATTTTGCTCAGCACTCACTACAGTTGATGGATTTAATGGTTCGGCAAATCCGAGAACAAAAATTTCCTTCATTGAATTACATCCGCTCGGATTTTTTTCCCCCTCCTTTTTACGCTTCGGTTCCAGCTTTGACGTGACACGGTGTTATGTTTTCAGGTTCTTATACCTTCGGGGAGGAATTCTACCTAGGAAATAAAGTGTGTTCCTTGGCCTTCAGGTTGATGCTCAGAAACTGCGGAAGGCGACTGTTTCAGACGAAGCTGCGGTTTCTGAAGGCCGAGACGCGTCGCTGTTTGTCGCCTCTCAGGGACTTTCGATCACTTTCCTGGCGTGAAACTAAATTTCGGCTTTAACCGAACACACAACTTGAAGCAAGAACGACAAACCCTCCGTTTCAGCAGCTTCAGAAACAACCTGAATCTTCCCGCAGCGCCTGGGGGCTGCCTGCCCCGGCTCTCCTTTTTTACATTCTAGACTTTTCCATATTGTTCTAAGAAAAAAACTACACAACGCCGGGCGTTGTTAGGAGACGTAAATCACGTCAAAACACTCCCTTCCAATTGTATTCTGCACATACGTTTGCGGAATAGCGAGAATATATATTATATATATATATATAGCACTCAAGCTGGCCCACATGCATCCGTTCCAACAAAAACCCATCCGGATCATTCTTGTGAAAGCACAGTCTCGCTTAAGCAGCTTTATGTGCTAATAATTTATTTGATGACGTTTTTGTAAGCCGCTCCGCGGGGGGCGATTTACGAATGAAAAATCGCTCCGACTAATTCAATAAACACAACGGGAGCCGCGCCGGCCTTGTGTGTCACGCCGCGCGTCGCGTCCCATTATTGTCTTTTGTCTCGCGCAAATCGCGTCTCGTAAGGGAAACAAAGTCAACACCCGTTTGTAAAACTTACAGGGGGCTGGAACACTTCTGCTTGGGTGCGTTCCATTTCGGCTCATATTGAAGTGACCGAACACGTGAAACTTCAGACTTTGCGCTGTTTCTCGCACCGAGGAGGACGCAGCGGTTATTGTTACTCGTCCTACCTTAGTGGCAGCTGCGACTGAGGACTTGTGTGTGTCACCAAGTCTCCGTCACGTGTTTTCTGTCGCCGGAGTCAGAGACTTGTGTGAAGTAAAACACCCCCCCCCCCCCCCCAAGGCTCC
>UFQX01000741.1:85041-100831 GCA_900497675.1 Arapaima gigas | reverse complement strand
GAAGTTAAAACCCCCCCCCCCCCCCCGAAGGCTCCGATTTCACATTCGACACACATCTCTGTGCCCTGTGTGCCCAAAACAAAAGCAACAAAAACAAACGTCCACACTTCTTTCAGCAGCATTCGCTTTGGAAAGACCTCAGGACTCTTTATGACGCATTTATTTGAACTAATTCGACTCGATTTTATTCGTCCCCTGTAGCACGAATAAAATAAGACAAATAACACATACAATAAGAGACACTGCTGGATATATAATTTCCTAGAACTGATCGGTACGGCTTGTAAACCGTGTAAAACGGCATATGACATAAGTATCTGGTTGTCCGCACAATGACATGTCGCAAAACAACTTGTTTTTAGCCTTCTGTCTTTTTCGCCAACATATCAGGATGACTGGAATGGCGTGCAGGCACTAAAGGAATGGGAAACAGCTAGTACAGCCATCAGCTCTATGACTTTTGCTCTAAGAAATAGTGCGTAGTTTGCTATGGAACAAGTGAGACAATTAAAAGTAAGAGGTTTTATAGCACAATTGAATATCTGAGGTCACTAATGCGCCACTTTAACCGAAGGCTGCCAGTGTTCCAGTTTAAGCGGACCAGTAACAGCCAGAATTGCTCTCAGTACATGAACAAACATCCAACGTAGATCCCTTTTCTCACCCAGCCTTCAGGAGAGAGACAAAGGGGGTTAATAAATGAATCTTTTTCTAATTCATAAATCTCAGTTTGCGATAACTTGGGTTTTATGAAAACGGTGCGAAACAGTGCTTACTCAAGGTGGGAAGATCCTCGGTTTTCTTCCGGGGCCAACCGAGTTTTCATGCATTCGTCCTGCTTAAAGCCAGGAAAAGAGAACTTGGAAGAAAACGGAAAGCTCGGAAGATTTACAGCAGATATCAGAAAGATCCACATGGCGGCTGACTGACGGAGTCAGAATTACGTGTCAGATGATGCTGGCTGCAGGCACCTGACTGTCTGCTGCTAAGTATTCGCCTGCACCTGCAAACTGCAGACAAAAAAAAAATCAATACAAAGCAGATGCGACGCGAAGTCTGGGTTTCGCATTCCCAGAGTCGACCGTTCACGAACCTGACGCACGTCGCCGAACCCGCCCTTAAGAACAGCCGCGTTTATCGATTCACTCGTTGCGTTTGCGGGAACGGTTTCGTTCGCGACGACGCTAGTCGATAAATCAGATCGTTGATCTCCTTTCAACGAAAACACAAACGCTGACGGTAACAGACATGAGGAGAAACAATTTCCACATTAAGGGATTGTCAGAACGCATGTGATTTATGTTCCAGTTCTTGGAACAACGGTGTAAACAATACAGTTTTTCTCCTGATGAAGTATCAAACCACTTTTGGATTCTTTCACTGGCTGCGAAATGCTTTCACATCTACTTTTGTTTGTGTTGGACCGAGCTTTCCGAGGCGCAGTGCTAATTTTTCATTTCGGACATTTCAGTGGCGACAGAACCGAAGCCCGCCGGTCCTTGTTTGACAACACTTTCCAGTGCAGGAGTTAAAGCCACGCCCTACTGGTGTTCGCTGCGGCGGCCAGGTGCTCTGTGATCGGTGCCGTCGAGGCCGCGCTCAGCGCTTCCCAAGCGCAGTCGCTTTGAGCTTTGGTGACACGTGTCTGCGTCTTGAGAAATGTTTGACATGTACAAACTCGGGGGCGCTCTGTTTTTCCTGCCGTGTTTGTTTCAGGTTTACTTTGGCGCGTGGACGCGAGCGCTTCTGGAAGGTATTGTGCCCGACGGGTCAGTGAAGAAAACACAAAGGTGTTGCAAAAAAAACACCACGCTGGTCCACCAGACGCCGCAAAGACCAGACTCTTGGAGTTTTAGATCCGCGAGACCCCGCAGTGCCAGTCAAAAGTTTGGGTACAGTCGGGTAAAGTTATTCTTTTTCACGGTGGATTTGGCGGACCGGTTTGATCGGGACAGGAGGCGACGACTTTCCCGGTGTTTTGCAGAAATTTCCAGCGGTGGGTCAGTTTGCTTTCAGTCGCATGTCCAGCTTCTTCCAGGTGGTGTACGGGTTAGACTCTTGACTTTGCACTCAAAGGTCTTTGGCGTAGCCCCCTCGATGAAGGCGCTGTGAACCGACGTGGTAGCCAGCGGCGCAAACGGACGCATCATCGTAAGTCACTCTGGAGAAAAGCGTCACATCGATTATTGTAATAATACCACTGTTGACCAGGTGTACTCAAAATTTTGACCGAATTCTAAAGAAGCAAGATCTACTACCCTCGGCGCGCATCGAAATGCATCACGTATCCCGCCGCAGCACGAAACTCAACCCTCAGATAAGTCAGAGTGACGTGCGAGTAAACAGATGAAAACAGCGGTCCGGCTAACAGCCGCTACGCCCGGGTCTGGGTTCTGCTTCCAGGAACGCCCACTGCAGTCAGCTCATGCGAACTGTAAAAACCACTTCTTGTCAGCCTGACGCCTTTGTCCACATTTTCGGACGAGTTCCAGGCTCCGTTTGTACGACAAAATATGACGGCTTTGTTCCAACAGCATTTACCAAGTTTACTGGATGGGGAGTCAGGGTCTTACTGGCTGTCTTAGAAGGTGATTGTTTTTGTTTATATGATTTAATATTTGGCTACTCGATGATCTTGCAGTTGTTTGTTTTCTTCCTAGCTGTGAATACTTAAACATTTTGCTCTCGTAGTTAACAACAAAAAAAAAAACATAAAAATCCCTGTAAACCCCTAAAGTGTCTGGCAAAGGAAACGTCACCTATACCTCATATAAAGGTGTTAATTCGTCCCACACAACCTACATGTTGGGCAAATTCACACTGTGAGGGGATTTGGTTAGAATTATTACTTATGAAAAAAGAAACACCTCCCTGACGAAAAATATGACTTTTAAATTGTTCTTAATGTCATTTCTTAACGCTTTGTACATTTATCTGCCGCTCTCATGTAAACTCTGGATTCATTTCTGAGTCAACGTCTTTTTCATAGCTACCATATGACCCTAACCCAGGCTGCAATCCTACCTGAAGCCTCAGCCCAGGATCTACTGTTAAAACATCTGACCTTAATAATTTTATCAGTCAAATTCTGTCTTCCGGCTCCCCGGAATCACACCTCTGGCAAACTTCTGAGTTTCGGAAGCCTGAAAGATGGCATAATCTTAACCCGACCCGTATCGTTCATGCCGAAGAGTCAATACAACCGTGTAAACAACCTGGTATTGATGGTTTAGTTGCGTTAAAGTTGTACTCTTTTTTCAGATGACAACGTGTTGTGTATTCGTTCAGGGGGAAATCCCTTTCGGAAACCTTACGGACGCAGTAAAAAAAACCACTCGGCTCTCTGCGCTGCGGCCTTGTACTAGCTGGAGCGCAGCTCCACACCCAGCAGGAGGCCTCACCCTAAAGTTTGGCTTGAGCCAAAATGTAACCGTTCCCCTCTTGCTCTTCCCGACTTCGGACTGGTTTTTGAACGAGAGATGTTTGGGAGCCGTAACGGTCGGCGTAATGATAACTCTAACTATCCCTGACTGCGGCCAAAGCCCGGCTCCGCTGTAAAGACATCTGACATCAGTATTTTTAGCAGCCAAATTCTGAGCCTCTTGGCTCACCAGAGTCAAACATCTGGCAAAACTTTTGGGTGAAATGACCTTCAGAAACTTGACAATTGGCGCAATCTTAACCCAGCTCAGGGTGGAACCGTAGAAGAACACGGCTCCACGCACAGTAGCAGATCTAAGCATAAAACTTAAGTCCAAGCCCAAGCGTGACTCTTCCGATGTTGTTGCTGGGCAGAAACGCTGCAGTACAGAATAAAAATCAGTTTACAGGGAGAAAAAAGCCTATGTTTTCGTAAGCTATTGTGGCGGTTTTTGTATTTTCAAATGCTTTGAGAGGCCGTTTGAAAAAAATCACTCGATTCCACCGTAATGATCGTCGCAAGTTGAACGGTTCCGTTTAAGACGTTCGTCTACAATAATCTAAGTGGCCAACTAACTGTCAGACAAACAAATCAAAAGGCAAAAACATTCGAACGGTATTAATCCCGAAAGAAAACTCCGCCGTATTTCCGTTTTCTTAATCGGTGGTCTTTCGACGAAGCAAATAACCGCATTGCTATTCCTGTCTGCTTCCATTAAACGGATCTATCTCCTGTTCAGAACTGCGACTCGCACGACGCTTCGCGTCAGCTAAGCGATTCGGAACAACACCGACACTGTAAATTCGTGTTAGCGCCTACACGTATTTCCCATCGCCCGGAGTTACAGCTTCAGACGTTACGAATTCTCCGTTGGCGAGGAAGGATTTGCGCTCAGCCAAACCTGGAAATGTTTTGTAAGGCGGCTTTGCGGGTGGTGGACCTCATCCTCCTCGCGATCCACCCGAGCTCCTCGCACGAGGAGCTGCGCGACTGACGGACGCTAGCAAAGCTCACGGTTCCAGTCCAAGGAGTTTTTCAGAAGAGCTGAAGGTCCGTTCCCGGCTGTTTGGCTGGGACCGCCAATGCGGACGCTGGAAAAGCGGGGAGGGGGGCAGAGCGGTCGAGAGGGGGATGGAGAGGAGTGTGGACAAAAAGCAGATGGCAGGTTCTGTGGCTGTATGCCAATAAAAAATATCGGATGATTCCTCCTCATCTTCGCCCTTCCGGAATCATATCTCGAGTCCTGTGGGTGCCGGTCCGTCCATCATCCCAGCCTCCGAGGGTCATCTATGCATTTATCCCTTTTACAAGTTATTATTAAAAAACTTTTCTGTTTAATTCTGCGGGCGACAAGCAGTTGTGAGCACGGTGGGGGAAAAGGCACCAAATGCCTGCGCTGCAAGTTAAAAGGTGTATATTCGTTCTAAGAGGAATGCCTTAGTTTCTTACGTTCCCTGAATGGAAAATTTTAATGTTCGCTATAAATAAAAAATATAAAACGATAGTCTGAGCGTTGCCTTTCAGATGAAAGAAGTTGACCATATGTGTCCAGTTCAGCCCAGGTAGTTCTTGTAATTTATCTCCTTCACTGGATGTCAGACTGAAATATAGTTGTCTTTCATTCTGGGAAAGATGACAAAAAAGGAGGAGGGGGGTGAGAGAAATAGAAATGTTTCTTGAACGTTAAACATGGTCGATGGAGCTAAAAGTAGACCAAAAGGTTTGGCACAAGGTGTTTGAAAAACAGCGCCGAATAAAAGGGGCTCATCTGACACGTCTTAAGTCCTGCGACGGAAAGGAGACTCGTGCTAGAAACCGGGCAGCTCTTGGTTCGTTCTTGAGCTATTTGCTCAGGGTACAATATCACATCGACCCAAACACAGCGCAGTCCAAGCCACGTAGACTGTCCCAAAACAATAAAGCCAACATAAATCCAGCATATATTCCGCATGCTTTCTGCTCGAAAATATACAACAAAACACATTAAAAAAAGGTATTGTACGACAGGGAATGATCACGCACATCAGACGTCCAGAATCCAACTTCACACCTCGCATTTCCACGACCAGAAATTCCATGAGACTGTGGGCACAGAAATATAAAATTCATCTTTTTTACTTAGAATCAAACTAAGGCCTGAATTTTGATACTAACCCACGGTTACACTACGGCCACACAAAAGCAGGATACAGAGTCTGCGGTTGGATTTTGCCAGCCAGAGTCAAGTTGGAACATCTGGGAAGCAAATGATGATCTTTATAGACTCATGTTATTGTTGAAGAGGTAATGGTGTCATCGGGATGGATCCGGGGGAACTGGCTACGGTTACCCGAAAGAATGAAAGATTCATAAAGGCGGAAATGCAAAAACGTCCGGAGTCATAAATGCGTCACGATCCGACACGATCAAATGGACGGCGATCAGAGGACTCGCTGTTCGGCGAGAAACAGCGACGCGAGATTTATAGATACTGCGTAAACATGCAGATTCCTCATTTTCACGACTGCTCGGCTACTGACGGATAAAATTGGATATTTTTATGCGCTTGTGGGCCCATATATTCTGCACCATATTGATAACACAAGGAGGCCTCGATGAACCTGTTCGAATTAAACTATTTGCAGAATTTTAACCCGGTTTAGAAACGTGCACAATTTTATTGGCAGGCGTTTCTCCACGTTTGGTTTTTGGACATAGTCCGTGGAAGTGATTTTTCATCCCATTTTTGGTTTGTTAGCTCTGTATCTATAAAGCTCGACTTGGTTTTTCAAACCACGGAGTTGAAACTTGGCACACAGGTACTTCTCACACTAAGTGCGGTTGCTGTGTTGTCGAGTCCCTTAAACCCCGAAAAAGCTACTTACTACTTTGAAACTTTGGTGTCCGACAAGGCTCGGAGAAGCGTACGGACGTCACACGCGGAACGTAGACAGACGCTGGCAGGTTCTCTCACACACGGACGCACTCAGAAAAATGAGCATTTCCACCTCACTTGGTCTGCAAACACCCTCATGGATTTTCTCAGTCATACACACAAACTGGAAGGTAATAAAGTTCGGTCATTTATATCGGGTGTCTGTGCCGCCCGCAAGTTTAACCACAGGAGCCAGTAGATCTTAAATGCGAGCAAATTAAATGTAAAAATTATAGGAAACGATACACGACATACACAACTCTGCACACTTTAGAGATGTAAGGATAATAAAGTACTGTTTTATATACATACAGTCCTGTGCAAATGTCTTAGGCACCTGTGGGAAAAACGCTATAAAGCGAGGAAGGTTCCAGAAATAATGCCATGAACACTTATCAATCAATAAACCTTCTAAAAAGTGCAGGAGACAAAAAAAACCTCAGTCAGATCAATATTTGGTGGGACCACCCTTTGCCTTTAAAACAGCACCAATTCTCTTATGCAAACTTGCATGCAGTTTAAGGTAGAGGTTGGTAGGTTCTTCCAAACATTTTGAGGAACTGGCCACAGTTCTTCTGCACACTTTGACTGTCTCTGCATGTCCTCCCAGACTGACTCGATCATGTTGAGATCAGGGCTCTGTGGGGACCAGACCGTCTGTTGCAGGATTCCTTCTTTTTGCTCAACATAGCTGTGTATGACTGAGGTTGGGTGTTTGAGGTCATTCTAAGGCTGCAGAATGGATTTGGGACCAACCAGAAACCCCCCTGATGGTAGACAAGAATCTACCTGTACTTCTCAACACACATTCAACGACTAAGACTTTTGCACAGTACTGTATATATATTTATATATATATATATATAATATATATTTTCTTATCAACTTGACTACGGCCGGTGGGCTTCACTCTGTGGGATTCGCCTGTCTGACAGTGCTAACAATATTTATGTACTGAATACAACTACTTTAATGGTAAAACAGTTTGGTGATATATAGTGTGTTATTACTTCTTACCTTACTACCGCTACAACTTTATGACCCAAGGCGGCGCCAGGTTATCTCAGCTAGTCACGTATACGGAACAAGTGGCCTGTTTCAACAGACAAGAAGAGTTCCATTGTCAAGCTAACTTCCATGAACATGTTGACAGCAGAAGGCAGGAATGCTGAGCAGGAACAATACTAATTTTGGCTCCCTGTTGAACAGCCAACATATTTCCCATGTATCTACAGCGTCTAAACACTTATTTGTTTAGTCTGCACCCATTCTGTGTGGGGATTAAACAACATGACTTCCGCACAGTCAGCACTCCTGCCTCCAGTGTCCATATTAAACCTGAAAACCGATCATATAATCTACGTTCTTAATGCTTTTCTTTTAAACACGGCGTGCTGTCTGTAGGGATGAAGTGTACTGTAAATGCTCGGGTTGTCACTGGCGAGATCGCCTCCACGAAGGCCGCGTCAAACGTTGCGCAGATTTGATCTTCCGGGAATGAGGAACGCGAGCAGGTTCTGAAGGGCATGTAAACCGATCGACCAGGAGATCTTCCAGTTTAAAGCAGTCTTAAAGAGTTACACACAGCATGAACAACTATTCTGATATAGTACAACAACTGCCTTTTAACCCGTCCTTACGCGTCTCATCGCCGGGCGTTTACCGCACCGAGATACAAAAGCACCTGTAGTAACACGACAAGAAACACTTTCGGATTCCTTCAGAAGCCTAAAAACAGATCACTTGCTTCACTGTTCCCAGCTGCATGCAGTGTATCACATCGCAAAGCACGTCCATAGCTTCTTGAAGGACCTGCACCATCAAAGCCAACGTGAGACAACTAAACGGCACTAAGGGCTGGGCGTCCCCTCAGAGAAGTCGGAGTCTTGTTTAAGCTCGCTGCCCTGTGTCCACGGTAAGAGGACAAAACAGAGAATTCCTCAGACTTCGCGTGAGCCTGATTCTAATTATTTTGTAGTCCTGTAACCCAACACGACCAGGCGGTAAAGTGAAGGCTTAGTAAAAAATAACATAAATATGAAGGAATGAAAAGGGGCTGCAATGGGATTCCTGGCCAGACACTCTGGGAGCTGTACGAAAACAGCTTTTCCACGACGCAGGAGAAAAAGGAGCTGTTCCACCTGACAAAGACGGAAGAGTGTAAGTGGGCACAGACACCAAACAGTGGCGAAATTCTGGGTGGGCTCCCTGCCTTTCTAAACGGACTGTACACAGGGGATGGGTACTGTCCAGAGTGCAGACAACATCTCCGCACCCTCTGATGCCCTGCTGGACTCACTTAAAGCGTGACCCACTCAGATGATCATGTTTGGGCTGCAGTGTTCTTGAAGGACAGGACCGTGCACATGTCCCCTGGGCTATGGAGGAATGACAACATCTCCCCAGCTTCAGTTACAACAGAATCGCTCATGTCAACTCACATTTAGATGGCTCTGGGACATTTCCAACTCGGTGCTAAAGCAAGATAGGTCTTGCCAGGGATGCTCGGCAACAGACAAACACTTGTCTGTGCATCTGTCCATTTTCGAGAACCGCTGCAAAGATTTTTCCAGGTAGGATTAACGTAATCTGGACCGAAAGGTGGGAAGACGGACACCGTCTACGGTCAGTCCATCGCTCACGCAGCCATTTATTCTCAGTCAAAGACTGAAGGTGATTTACTCCTCGTGTCTCCTGTCGTTCAGGGTGAAAACACGTCAAGGTGAGATGAACTCGGTCAAACCCGGGAAGAGCCAGTGATGTCCAGACAGTCAGTCAAGGCCAACGTTTAGCTATTTTCCCCCACGGTAGTCAGTGTGTACTTACTCTCGTGGTCCTATATGTGGAAAAGCACACGTACAGGTTTGGTGTCTGTCTGGTGTTGAAACACGACCTTCGCTCCCTATTAGAACGATCCGGTGAGTCTGTAAAACATACCAGCCCCTCTACCCCTACAATAGAACAGGTTATGAAAATAATTTAGGAAAAATAAATTCTCATAATTTAAAACAAACTTAATCCGCACCGGCTGCGATAGTTTATTTTTAGCTTCTGAGTCGGGTATCTTTGACTAGAGTAAGTGGGACAGACCAATAACTCACCAGAACTTAACATCGAGGCTCCCTGCGATGCCACTTACTGCCCGTCTGCGACAGCGTGGCGAGCGACCGAGTCCAAGGGCAGCACAGCTTCCCCGTGCACTTTTCTCCCGAAAACTCATATCGATTCAATTCATATGAAAAAAAAAACAGTACAAACGTAAATGCACAACGGCGGCCCTCTATATGGCCAAGTTATATTCAAACTGCACTTTTGTCTGCATTTGTTCGACGGCACTGACTGCCGGAGCGACGTGCGCTCGGTTAGTCCGAATGGGACAGTTTCTTACTCTTCCCCACGGGCGCGGGAAGCCTGTCGTCATAGTTAACATTAAATACTGAGCAGATTAAACGTCGCAGGGCTTTTAGGATATCGGCATCTGTCTAAAGGACAGTCTTCTGCAAAAAGCACCTCTTACAATATTATGGAGAAAGGGCGATGCTTACAGAAACCATTGTCATCAACAGAACCTTCGGCACGCGCTATATTTTTTCCCGAACGTACGTATTTTATCGTAACAGAACTCCGAAGAACCCCGGAGCTGTAAGGTATACACGTGGAATCACCACGACTGCACCCGTTTACCGCAGTTTCACAATGAGCTCCTTTATTGCATATTCAGTGTCCCGCTTTCTTGCCGGGGGCCAAACCCAACAGACCCGAAACGCCAACGTCGTCCGCAGCGCAGACAAAGAACCAACATTTTTGGCTCCGTACTGTCCACGCGCCCTGCTTCTGTAAACACACCGCCATCCGGACGGCGTGTTACCCAAACGGTCCGAAAGGATAATGAGCCAACGGGACACGCGTGCCATCGCGGATCTTGTTCTCTCAGTGACCAAAAGACATCGTAAATACCCCGCTGGTAAAATATTTATTTTTTACCGATTCAAAGAACAGCCAGTTTAGGGAACTTCTAAAAATAATGCAGTGAGTACTCGGTCATGCTCCTGTGCAAAGCGGTGCTTGAATCGGTCTGTGGGAATTTTAACCTCTGTGAAAACATCAGACAGCCAGCGGCCGGCCTGCCGTACCGGTTCAAACGCTCCAGAAGCACCGCCTCCATTAAAAGGAATTTGTCGAGCGACATCTTTTACCTGAATGGCCCGTCGCCTTCACCTCAAGCAACCTGCCTTACGTTTTCCCCGAGATAAGTGAGCTTTGGAACGGGGGGCCTGCGATGATTCGGCTACTTATCCCGCAGTACGAAGGTTTTTGGATCGAATCCCACGCTTGTTACGGCGCCCCCGACAAGGGCACTTACCTCGAATTGAAATAATCCCGCAACTACTACTGCGCAAACGGGAAAACCACTTTAAAACATTCATTATCCAATGAATGAATGAATACGAATGAATGAAATCCAATCCGTATCTGTTATGACTTTTGATCTGGCCAACCTGGAACTGTGAAACTGCGCGGCAACTCTGTGGAGCGCTCGCGATAAAATATAAAACAACGGAGAAACGCACCGCTTGTCATACACATTTGTTTTTGCCAAACGATTTAAACAGAAGGATTTCTGGGGACGGCCGTTTCACGCCGGTGTTTTCCCAGTAACCGATAGCATTTGGTGTCGAGACTTTGGGCCAAACCCAGACTCAAAGTTACAAATCGCACTTGAAATGAATCCGCTTCAGTTTTGTGTACCACAACGCAAGAAGCCCGGTTTGTTTGAACAAGATCAAATGATGAAAACGCACAAAAGCTTCGCAGAAACGGGGGGCCCTGCCCGTGAAGTTCGCCGCGACGCCGAACCTCCGCCCTTCCCAAAACACGACCGCTAATACACAGTGAAGGCATTCACATATCTGCGCTGAACACCACACAATGGGTGTAAAAGAGCGTAAAGCGCACCAAGAAAAATAACCTTTTGATGACATTGGCTTTCAACAACCAATAACCGGAGGGCGTTAAAACACGCGCCGCCTTAATATTACGGAGCTTTATATTCGTTATAATTTGTCACTGTCACTTTTAATGGTCAAATGACCGTAAAAAAGTCATTTATAGGTGGGTTTACTGACTTGAAATTGGCACGTCTGCTAGAGGGTGTTGCTGGGGTCCGAGTGTTTGGATGGTTCGTGCCGCAACTGGGAGCCGGGGTACGAGAAGCAGACGTACTTCAGCTCGGTCGCATTCTGCGAGCTGTTAACACCAGCCGGAAGGGTGCGCGTCCAAGCCCACCTAAGTGTACGGCGTAATATACATCTGGGAGCGTCGCTCCTAATGGGAATATACGTTTTGTAGACACGCCACAGTTTGCACAAGTTTTTTTTCAGCATTCGAACTATTTTTAACTTTCCACTGAACTGAATTTAAGCTAAAAAACTTTGCAGATGTCAAACTGCAGCCCAGCCAGGAAAGACTATCAGCATTTTTTCCCCCCTGCCTTTTCTTTACCTGAGAAAGACGTTTGACTTGGACGATTTGTTTTCCTGGCCCGGAGTTTCGACACGTCTCACTTGGTTCGTCTCTGGTTTGGTCGGTAAGGAGATGTAACCGCCGCTCGCCTTCCTGACAACGGCGGCCGTGCCGCGGCCTCGCCTCACATTCGTACCCTCGCCGCAAGCTCTGTTCACGAACGATTTGCTATAAAGCAGCCCTCGGCACAGGACTTAAGATACTGCCGTTCTTAACGCAGACTTTTCCCTTGAAACATTTTGGCACCTGCTTTAAAACACAGTCCGGACTCTTTCAAGCTCATTCTCCTAAATCTGCACGTTTCGATCAGGTGGGGCGAAGCGCCGAGGCATCTTTGAGATCTGACCCCGACAGAACTCTGGTCAGGTGTCTCTATTAATGTCATGTCAACCTTTTCGGGGTAAAACACACCTGTGTAAAATGTGGCGCAGAAAACAAATTTCCACACCACGTTGCTTCCAATAACCTTTGTCTGGAGACAGACCGCGTGGTTGTTCGCGCTTCCAAACAGCCAACAACACAATATTGTTTCTCGACTGACTCCAACATAACTGTTAAAGATTCAAGCGCAGTCTTGCATAGCAGGTCACTCAGTAAAATCAAAAGTGTTAGTCGTGCAACTTGAATGTGTGTTGAGAAGTACAGGTAGATTCTGATCTACCATCGGGGAGGTTTCTGGTTGGTCCCAAATTCATTGTGCAGCCTGAGAATGACCTCAAACACCCAACCTCAGTCATACACAACTATCGAGCAAAAAGAAGGAATCCTGCAACAGATGGTCTGGTCCCCACAGAGCCCTGATCTCAACATGATCCAGTCAGTCTGCAGAGATACAGTCAAAGTGTGCAGAAGAACTGTGGCCAGTTCCTCAAAATGTTTGGAAGAACCTACCAACCTCTACCTTAAACCGCATGCAAGTTTGCATAAGAGAATTGATGGTGTTTTAAAGGCAAAGGGTGGTCCCACCAAATATTGATCTGACTGAGGTTTTTTTTGTCTCCTGCACTTTTTAGAAGGTTTATTGATTGATAAGTGTTCATGGCATTATTTCTGGAACCATCCTCGCTTTATAGCGTTTTTCCCACAGGTGCCTAAGACTTTTGCACAGCACTGTATATTTAGGATCGACCTCAAACCTCATCATTTGTTGCCATTATATTCAATAAACCATCTGTACTGGACTCTGCACAAAACCTGAAATCTTTTCTGTGTTGTTACTCGGTGTCATTGTGATTGAGTCCATCCACCCGGCAGCAGGTCATCCCTTCTTTTTGGGGGGGGGGGGGGGGGGGGGGAAAAGNTGAAACAAACGGGGGGAGGAAAAGGCAATAGAAAGGCTACGCATGTGGGGGTGTGCGTGCGGGGGGGGGGGGGGGGGGGGGGGATGGTAAAAGTCTAGAAAATCAAACGTGCAGTTTAAGTGCCTTTTTTTGTACTACGGTACCGTATACCGCACTTCTATAACCACACGGTGCACTGTCACGCCTGGACAATGCTGGGCAGCTGAGCTAAACTAAAGATATAAATACTTACCCACTGATACAGCAGAGTATTTTAGCGGCGCAATTCAAAGTACCACGTTCAAGGGCACAACGGCAAAGGCGTTCCTGTGAAACTCGACCCCAACTAAGAACGTCAATATTTGTATAAAAAATACCCTTTATAAATGAGTAAATCATTTGGTCTACAAGCCTAATCTAATAATAATAATTAAATTTTGTGTAAAAAACTGGTGCCAAGTCAGACATGCTCATATACTGGCATAGACCTCCAAACACACTGGGGTGAGGGACGTGGACCGCGCGGTTATTCAATACCACTTTTTGTACATCTAATGAAAACAAAGAGCACTCCTCCTTCAGCCCAAACAAGAGTCTAGTGCGGCGCAAGTTAAAACAATTTCAACTTGGATCAGACCCACGATTCCAGTCCACCTCTTCAGCCATAACAGAAATGGGCTCTCTGGACAGAGGGCAGCGCCCGCGTGGCGCGTACCAGGATGGGCTGCGGAGTGCGGGCAGCCCCGCCACGTGACTGAGGGGAACGGAAAGGGCGATTCACGCGACTGCGTAAAACTAATAAATGCCCCCCCCCGGTTTTTTGCGCTTTCATCAGCTGCTCATTTTGTATGTTTCCGCTCCGCTTTACATTTTAATTTAAAGACCGGTTAGGCTTCAGAAGCAGAGCCAGGCCGTGTAGCCCAGAGCGACGCAGAGAGCTCGCCGCCCTCGACATACTTTCTGCTACTTCCCGCTTCTGTCCACCATCTGGCACTAAGCCTATTAATAAAAATAAATAACTATTCATCAATGTTAAACATTCATTTTACCTCTTTTTCTTATACACTGCATTTCTGGCCTGACACATTTTACTACAGTTCTCAGCAGTGCAATTTTCTTTTACATTCTCTTGTTTATGGATGTGGCTTTCAGGGAAGCAAACAACAACAAAAGGCGGTCGAGACAAAGTTCCAGCAGAGCGCTGGACACGTTTCTCCACAACCTGGTTTTATCGTGTGTCGGGGTACACGACTTTAGAAGCGAGGTCTGCGTCATTTAGAGGCGAAGCCATTCGGATTACCCGTCTCCCCGAGGCTCCTCGCTCGGTTGTTCCCAGTGACACCCGGGCCTGGTTTACCCCTCACGTAAAAAAAACAGCATTAGGGGGTTCCTCATTTTCCTGGAGCCTAGAAAGGGGACAGAAGCAAAATGAAAACAGCCTCTCTGCCACGGTGTCGCTTCCATTTGACGCTGACTTCCGTTGAGCCCCACAATGGCTCTTCCTGTTATTCGGGGCCTAAACTGTTCGAGACAATGCCACAGTAGTGCCAATACGTTAAAATATAACCGACGGAATGAAATATGGCAGCACAAGTGGAATAAAAAATTCAATTAAAACGACTGATACCAAAACAAAACACACCGCCTGGCTCTCCCCCCTCTTTTCTTCTAGGTTTCTCTGGTTCTTTGTCTCAGTTTGATTTTATCTAGTACATCTAGACTCAAAACCCAGCTGGCGGCCGGACCACATCTCACTACACTTTGCCCCGGTTTCATTATTATCATTGTAAGCGGTTAGACTCGTCAAAACGGGTTTGAATCTTACAACCAATTTTCAACCTGTTGAAGAGAACAATCGAGGTCTGTAATTTTTTATCCATCAGTGGCTCAAATGCTTTTAAAAGTGGTTCATCCAGCCATCCATCATCATTAACTGCTTTATCCTGGTCTGGGCTGCGGTGGTACAGGGCCTCTTTTGGAACGGCCGAGCGCCGCGCTATGGAACTACACCCCGGAAGGAACGTCAGTCCATTCCAGGGTAGCCGCACATGCACACAGTCACACACCACGTGCGGCGCAAGACCAACGTTCGCAACCGCCGCCGTCTTTCAGGCCACATTTTAACGCCTTGCTTTAAAGTTAAAACACGGGCTAGTCTTGCATTGGATTTGTATAACCTCGACAAGTAACTCTGGAGTCATGTAGTAACATCAGAGTGCTGTCGGCAAGGTGGTCGAGCTGCGCGAGCAGCCGCTCCGTTTTCTGTGGTTGCTTCCGTTCCGCTTTGTTTTCACGCTGTCCTTCATTTCCTCCCTTTCACGTTTCGTCCCAACATTGTTCTCCTTTATTTCCCCCCAGTGTGTCTGCAAGGGGGGGTGGGGGTCCACTTCTCTCCTCCACATACCCCCTCCAGTCCACACCGGGGCGGCAGAGAGGTCAATTCCCAGACAGCCCAAAGTTGGCCTCTTTAGCTAAGTCAGTCCTTGACTATTTTCGTTTCGGTGGTCCAACGTGGGCAATTGCTAGAGCAATTATGTTGGTATATAAGAATAAACACTGGCAATGTTTCATAAAAACTAATATTTGTTGGATTTCCATGGTTTCCTTGTTTGAAATTATTAAAATATGACCCCCCCCCCCCCCCCCCCCCCC
>UFQX01000741.1:69878-85001 GCA_900497675.1 Arapaima gigas | reverse complement strand
CCCCCCCCCCCCCCCTTCTTCAGCCTTTTTCCAGGGATCATTTGAGTTCTTAGGGTTGTTGCTTTGCTTACAATTACGAATGTCAACCCTGGACACTTTCCCACCGTGACCCTGAGTTGTAAATTCCTCTCGTGCTCCAGGTAACCCAGTCTAGTGGCCCCTTGGGACCCATCAAGTCTTAACTGGTTATCCTCATCGCTCGCCCCCATTGGCAGCGCGCTCCGAGTAGCTGCGTTGCGTCACGTGTAAGGACCGAACCACAGACCCTATGAGCCAGGTCGGCGTTTTTTAGGAGATAGGAATACCAGGGCTCTCTCAGAAATATCGCAAACCTTGGAAGAGGACCGGCAACCACGTGGGTGAGCTCAATCTGAATGACAGTGAAAACCTTTGAACCCTTTAAGCTCTTTGAATCCAAAAGAAACAAGACAAAATAGGACATTCTGGAGGAACTTTAACTACCCGCTTCCCAAAAGTCATCATCGGGTTTACGGCTTGTAGCAATACTTGCACACATTTTCCCCTTTCCCCAATGTTAAATGTCTTCTGAAAGAAGAAAAAATGAAGCCTCACATTTCCTTGGCCTGACCAAACAAAATACACCCCGAATATTTTTTCATACGGTGAAACTACCAAGCCTGGTGTATGGACACTGGTTAGAATAGTCACCTTGCGTCCAAAGAACCTGTGTTTGAATCCCACTCCTTTTATAATACCACGAATAAGGCACTCGATAAAGTAAAACGTACTCAGCTACAGAAATCGGTACGTTTCAGATAGCTTAACGTTTTACGTTTCGACAGAAGTGTGAGAAAAATGGATAAATGTAGACCAGGACTCAGGCACTGTCCACCTGGCAACAGAGCCCAGTCTCACGCCCCCTACGACCATCACGCTCTGCTACAAACCTGCCCAAGATTCAGTCCCGTGTCGGACAGTATCCGGCGGCCGCATAGTTTACGATCGTAGTTTGGGATCCAGCGCGCAGCCGGTGGCCGGTGGGGTCACAGGATTTCACCGGGGCCAGCGGTCGCCCCGCCACGCCTTCAAATCACCAGTCGACCGCCCTGTAGCCAGATGGTGAGCACGTCGATCCAGAAAGGATGCGTACGGAGCCAAAATGCTGAGAAAACATCTATAAAAATACCCATTTATCAGGTACGGCCGTATCTGCAACAACAAGCTTTACTAAAGCGCAGTGTCCACAAACATTTTTGTTTTCCTTCACATTCCAAAGTGTCTTTATTTAGCCCCTGGAGGAGTCCCAGCGTTGGAACAGTATAAACATTGCTATGTCTCAGACTGGGAGGGCAGCATTAAGATTTATGCGGGACGTAAATGATTTAAAGGTCTTTAAAAATGTTTTACAGGTGCGCTTAGTCAGAACGGGGTACGTGAGGCTATACACGAGGCGGATCAAACGGGACCCCTCAGCGTTTCCACAGGAGGTTGTGGACCAGGTCGCTGTGCTTTATGTTTACAGCTATGACATGGGTGAAAGGGTCTCACAGTGAACCATTTAGAATAAGACCATTTAGAATTTGCAGATATGGGAACCGCGCTCGTGTCCCGAGCTCCCATATAACAGCCAGCAGAGAAACATTTGACATTTAGTTTCTGGCTTTTAGCAATAAGTAATAATATCTGTAAGTGTACAATTTGGTTTTTGCTTAGCTTTATTCATTTAGCAACTTGAAATGTTCAGGTTTTGGCAGCTCTCCGCCCACTTGACCCATACAGCACGGTAAAATTTACTGCATCGAGGTCAAGCGCCTACACCGATGGACAACAACTGACAGACCTTGAATGTTCTCTTAGAGGCCAACAGGTTGAGAATGGATTGGATTTATTAAAAGATTCAAACCCATGTCCTTTGACAAGTCTGACCACTTTTCGTACAATTCAGGGTAAGTACTATGATCAAGGGTTCTACGGCAGGAGGGGGCACTCAAACCTGGGTCGTTCAGGCGAAAAGGGAGCAGCTCTAGCCCCCGTTTCACCTGCTGTTACCTGAAAGACGCACCTTTTACACGGACGAGGATCCTCTCTATCCGCTACGACGGAAAAGCGCACTTTTGTTGGTTAAGTCAACGGAGAAGTTTGGTGCACAATCGTCGTTTCGAAACGCTCGAAACCGGCTTCGAGGGCAGATGTTTGGATCGGCGTGACCGTTTGCATCGATTCTCACAAACAGCTCCATGTTTTCACAGCGGTGGGAACCGGTGCGGTTTTCTTTTCCAAAATGACCGCCTTTATAAACCGCTGTCTTATGTTTGAAGTCAAAAGTGTGTTGAAAAACAGGAAAACGCAGCACCGGCAGGGAAGGACGCTGAAGGATTATTTCTCTGTTTTTGTTTGTTCGGAACACAGCGCTGCTGCGGTCACGGGTACGGGAGGGAGGGACGAAAGGACACGTCTGCCCCGCGGTGCACTTCGCTCGCTGCAGTTTTCAATTCACTGCCTTGGAAAGCAGCTCCGTTCAGGGGTGCGCGTGACTCAGCGCTGATCTTCAGGAAGACGCCGAGGTCGTGACCCTCGCAACGTATACGTGTCCTTCTGCCTTCCCGAGTCTGCACACACCGTAACGGACAGCGGGAACAAAACGGAATATCATGTTATAACAACCGATCGCAGCGAGTCGGTCACAGTAAACAAAAAAGGTACTTTGAACTGCATGTAGTTTGATGTTAGGATGCTATATCACGACATCTTTGGGGCTGAGTCAGTGGAAGAGCTACGTAGCACAAAAGCCACAGGAATTTAAGAGTCGGGCACACGTGTTAGAATTTATACTGACTATGAAATAAAAGATGTCATGACGCTCAGGCACATGACTGCTGCTGCTGCTAAATAATACACTTTTGCCTTTATCCTGCAGTTACTCGCTTTTGTCTGTATTTGTGTTTTCTCCGTGTCGGTGAGGCCCAGGTCGGTTCCAACTAAGTACGACCGAAGAAATAGTGTCGCTTTAGCGATGTTATCTGGGGCCAGGAGGCAGAGCAGTGGTTAGACCCACCGGCTTCCAGTTAAAGGATCGGGGCTTGACTCCCACCTCGATCGAGGTCCTTACCCGGACGTGATGCAGCTTAAATGATCCGGCGGTATAAATGGGTACATGAGTGTAAGCGGCTTGGTGTAGAAAACTCACACTGAAAGATGTTTTGGAGAAATATGTCAGGCAAAAACTTCTCTCAAGTTCAAAATGTGAAGTTTGTCCTCCACCAGATGGCAGCAACGTATGGTGCAGTTTCTGTTTTCTGCGGTCATTCCTTTCGTATGACACGGAGAAAACATCGGAGGCCAAAGAATAGACAATAGAAATTCCAGAACTTCTCCCCCCCTGCACTTCGTGCCTGTGAAACTAACAAGACCGTGGTACCTGTAAGTGAAGGACCGCAGCGCAGTTAGCCCGAGTCCTTGGCGGAGACTGACGGTGAGCTCCTCCTCCGAGACGCTGACGCAGCGTAAGGTCACCAAGTCACGTCCTGCAGGGGACAGAAGTGTCCACCAGGACTCAGGCCAACGCAGCGGCTGCAGGGAGATGGCAGGAACGCTGCTTTTTCCTGCCTTTGCAGCACTCGGCCAGCTTTGCGAACGGGAATGATAAGGTGGAACATCACGCCTGGTTTTCATCACGCCGAGCCTCCTGAATATGATTACATTGGCCACGGAGGCGAGGCAGAGCATTCGGGGCTCCGCGGCTTCCTCTCCTCATATTGAACCAATACCCACAGCCGAAACGCACGGCAGAGAAAGTGAAAGAAACGGCCAATACGAAACACCCGCGGGGGGGGGGGGGGGGGGGGGGGGGGGGNCCGAAACGCACGGCAGAGAAAGTGAAAGAAACGGCCAATACGAAACACCCGCGGGGGGGGGGGGGGGTGGTGGTGCGGGAGATGGAGAAGGACTTTAAATCCACAGTGGATTGAAGCAATTCTTTGGGCCGATTAGATAAAGAAGCAGCGAGTAAGAGATCTGTATCGAACAAAAACAAAATTGAACAAATGAAATTTTCCAAGGAAGGGAACCCGTATCTCTGTCCTGGTGTTTTATAGGATTCCAAAGAGGCACACAGTGTGTTGTTTACCTCCAGGGATATTCCGGAACCTCTATCCCCAATTTCATCTCACCCTGAAGCACAGCTCATCTCACCCCTGTTTCATGATATTCAATAAAAGACGCTTTAAAAGATGTTCCCTTTTCTTTCAGCCTTTAACTCAGATTTGATTGAGACGGCTTGCAGGACATGGGCTCCCCCACCACGGTTCCGTCTCCACGTTTTCAGCACTTTGAAATTATTTGAATGCAACCAGTTATCAGACACAATAGATCTTCCAGTCAGCTATACATGCAAAATGCTTGTTTTATTTTTTATTCGTAGGTGCTGCACAATGGAGCAGCGGGCAGCACTGGTGCCTCTTGGCTTAAATTTGGCTGTTTCACCACTTTAGTTTAATAATTCTGTTAAATGTCTAACTTCCTGGGTGTACGCCGCTAAAATATATCTGGTTTATGTGACGTTAACCTAAATTACGCGTAAAACCCCTTTA
The DNA here is from genome assembly GCA_900497675.1 of Arapaima gigas. NCBI lineage: Eukaryota > Metazoa > Chordata > Actinopteri > Osteoglossiformes > Osteoglossidae > Arapaima > Arapaima gigas. The sequence goes on along the minus strand of UFQX01000741.1, from coordinate 80,451 downwards.
AAGTCCCCGTCTTTTCACCGACAGCTCGACCGAGCAGCTATTTCACGGGTTCCTTTGTGGCTCGCGCCATTTTTAAAGGCACGCTTGACCTTGGACCCGGCTTCACAGGTCAGCGACCTACAGGTCACAGCCAGCGCGAGAGGCGACCTGCACGTCGCCGCGAAAAACGGATGAGCTGCTCAAAGTGCTGCCCGTCCATCAAAGCGACACGTCTCACTGGAGATCAGACCTCGACGTTGACACGTTTGGCACCTTTTCTCCTCCTGCCGCAGTCGCAAAGCGTCCTCATCCGATGCGTTGCTTTTCTGAATATTTCGCTGTAAAAGTACACTTAGACGCCATCGACAAAACCACCGGCGTAAGCCGTTCACCTTTCTCTGGAACACGGGAACTCTACATAAGGAGACCACGGCTTCGGTTACTGGGAGGAGATACATGCATTTGTCCGCTCGTGCTTTGCTATTCAATAATATGCTCCCATTTCCGAATCCTTTAGTAAGTCAAGGATTCCACTCATGAACACACTTGCCATTTTATTTTGGTTATACTTTCTACGTCCACATGGTTCTAGGTGACTAGTTAGTGCATCATTTTCATGCATTTCATGCATTTCAAAGCATGCAGGAAGCTTTTTGGTGCCCATTTTGGCCATAACATGATGTTTTACCATCTTAGCAGACGCTGCAGGCAGGCGTTTGCTCTCCTGGAAAGACACGTCTCAGGAAAGACAGCTTATATCCACAAGACCAGAGCTACAGTCCAGCTTGCAGTCAACTCTGATCCTGTCTGAAAAGCTTTTTCAACTGGGGACAGGTGGGATGGTGGGAAATACGGGGGGGGGTTTATCAGGAATACAAGTGTACAAGCGCAACGTTTCTTCTTAAATTCATTATCCACTTGTTCAGTTCAAGGTTATGTTGGTCCACAGCCTGTCCTGCAGACATCGCGGCGCATGACGCCAGTGCCTCAGTGGACAATCGCACACACAGTGCGGGCAGGTAAGAACCACAAATTCCCCCTTTCGCCCTGTTTTTGGACTTTTGAAAGGAAACCGAAGCACTGGGACAAAACCCACACAAACACAGAGAACTTGCAAGCTCCTCATGGACAAAGTCAGATCGAAAGCCAGAAGCTGCGACGCATCGGAGCTACCTGCCCGGACCACCGTGACGCCCCAAAGACGGGCCTCACGCGTTCGTCTGCGTCATTCTGCTTTCCACAAGTAACTGCCACCAACTCCCCCACGATGTCCCAGAATCCATCGGATCCAGCTCCATCTGGCGTTATTATTTTTGTGTCGGAAAAGTTCATCGTCTGTTCGTACTTTATGCACAGCTTTGTTCTTCAAACCACAGATATGTAAATTTTTATTGCGTGTTAGATGTGTTTGATAAATTCAACCTGAGGAGACACTGTCTTCAGAAGATACGAGAACTATGGTGCATTTGGAATTTTTAAGTACAAAGGGAATGACGTGATGGAGAGTGCTGGCCAAAGGTATTGTGTTTTAAGCATCTTGTGAGTTTTGGAGAATGTCGGACGCGTTTCTGAGAAATGACCCGTTCGTTCTATCGGACTGATCTCAACTTTGAGTTTAATGAAACGAATGAGGAAAATTTAACATTTAAAATTTGGTCTCTGACAAGTCTTAGAGAAGCGGGAGCAGTGATCTTACACGCAGAACGTAGGTAAAGACACTGATGGACGTTCCTACTCGACACTCTCGCCCACACACCCACACCCATGTAAAAATGTAAAAATTAGAAAACAATACGACACACACACACACACACACACACACACACACACACACACTGCGCACATTACTGATATATAAGCGGTAATAAAGTTTGATATATATATATATATATATATATGAAGTTTAACATATATATATGTGAGTTTGGCATCTATATTTTGATTTTCTTGCACCCTTTCTACCTGAATACAGTCAGCATGAGTCACACTCGGTGGTGACCCCCTGTCTAACTGCACTAACAATACCTGGGTACTGAACACAACCACTTTAACGGTAAAACCTTTCCACTGCTAAACCTTTTTGACCCAAGGCATAGGTATTATAGTTATCAACTAGTTATTATTAAGATTAATAATCATCACAGGTGTTCAGGGGGGTCTTCAGCCCCCCATGTATACTGGCTTTGGTTAAGATATTTAAATTCAAACAACGTTCATTTCAGTGAGTCAGCAGAGGAGCAGGTGGCACATTCCCAGTTTGAGCAAAAAGGAGCTTTTAAAGACAAAACCACAAGAGGCAGATATTGAAATTGCTCAGGAATGTTCAAGAAAACAGTATATTGTCTTTGTGAGATCACTTCACTGCCTCCCCAGTCACAGTATTGCTCTCCTTCAAAGACTAAAACATTGATGCAGGTCTTTGTTTTGTATTTATTTTGATTTACTTAAATGCACCGTTTTTTGGCAATGAATTAAGCGTTTTAATAGACAAAATAGTTTGTGTGTGAGCCTGTTGACTTTTTGAACGGCGTCCGTTTGGGTGAATTGCGTTTAACTGAAATTATTGTCGAACGCGACTCGAGTCGGATCATTTGCTCAGCACTTCAGCGGAGGCCAAATACTAGGTTATTTTGAACAAAACCTACAGTAGACACGGGGGGGCTGTGAGGGCCACGACGAAGAATTTCTGCTTCACTGCCGTTCCCACAAATCACTGTAGATGCTTTTAGGCACAGCTATTAATATTTTTATTTCTAATGATTTCTCGGCGCGTGGTCTCCGTGAGGACGGCGCTTCGAACCAGCCGTGAGGCAACGCCGACATCCCTCTGTGGAAGCTGATGCTCGTACAAAACTTGCACTTCAACCAGCGGATGGAGACTCCGTGGTGCTCAGATCCAGCGCGTTCCCAACACCGATAAGTCGCCGCAGGCCGGAAAACGTCTTCTTGGAACCACCTCTCTGATTCCGAATCAGAAATGTTTTATTTTAATGCCGCAACACTTTACGATTCTTGGAAGGTCAAACCCTGCAGTGTGGCAGGTCAACAGAAGAGCACGTATGCCATCCGATATCCTGTTTGTTCGCAACTGTAGATGCGCAACAGGAAACACTACGCTGTAGTTCACCGATATGAAAAGTTAGGGGTTAACAAATCTGCAACCGTCCCAGTTTCAGTGGTTCCCACTGGTTCCCAGTGGCCCATTTACATTATGCGGCGATCTTCTTTATCGCACCGTACCATAGTGTTTACCGCGCTTTCATCGGAGGGACACAAGGTCAGTTGTGTTGAAGTCCTCCGTTGGTTCTGTGCTGTTGCTTTAGGCACAAAAGCCCCATACTGGAACTTATGGAAGTACAAACATGTAGTAGATGCCAGATGTCCTACCGAATGTAATTGTTATTTTAAAACTAAGGTAATTGGTGTCCCTTAGGGTAACCTGACCTAACTTTATAATAACTATTTATTATATCGCCGAACGGGGCTGCAGGGCAGCAAAGGAGCCTTTTAGTAAACTTTTCGGTCCTTCTTCTGTCTCTTTTTTTCTTAAATGCTTCTCTGCAAAACAGTATGATTGGAAACTGCTGCTCCTTGGCTTTCCAGCCGTGGGCTGAGGCCAAAGAGATGGAAACAAAAGCAAAAGTTGCTGTCTAGATTACCCTTCATTTCGGGAAGCGTTGCCCAAGTGCATGATGGGAAAGCTTATCCAGGTGAGCCAGCGCTCAAAATAAGTCGCACCGGCAAGCATCTTTCTTTTTTAAACCAAATCACTGTTCTGCTCGACACATCTAAACTTCCAAGAGGGTTCGGCGACGGCTGTTTGATTTTTTCACTAATAAAAACGTTCGGTCGTCCATCGCGAAGCACAACGGCGAGCAGCTGCCCCTCCGTGGAACGGGGACGCTGTCGTGTTTACACCGCGTCGCTTTTTTGGCCCTTTTCTCCGTGGGACGAGAATATTTCACATTTCCATGTGAACCAGTTCACGGGCGCCGGAGCTATCGTAACAGGCGCTTTGTTTTCGCATCACAATTTCGGCGACGCCCGGGAACGAGACTTTCTGTTGGCGGCAGAAAGGGCCGAGATGAGGGAACGGAGACCCGAAATTCCTTGTCGTGTCCTTCGCACGAGACTAATCTCCCTTCTCTGTTTGACGGGTACGTGTCCGTGAATGTCGGCGCCACTGGACACGAGGCCCTCTCTGCTGGGGTCGGGACAGCACGGGGCTGGGGGCGGCCTTCATTTGCATAGAAAATCGAACATAACCTCAGCCTTCCTCGAGGATCCGGGCCGGGAACGCCCCCGATTCGTGTTTAAGATTACAGCGTAAATAAATAAATGGCAGAAGCGGGGATGATTGGTACCAGATTTCTGTGACGTACTGGGAGCGATGGTGAGGACTGCGGGGGGCCCGGGAGCGCCTGGTTTACAAACTGCATCTGCACTTGCGATCAGGACGAAGGTTTTGACAAATAAAGACAGTTATTGAAAGCAGGATCGACCTTGTTGATGGATTCTTTTTCTGTTTGGCAAAGTCACCACGGTGTGTAAAATAAATAATGAGGTGTGGATGGCTGGTATGCACTCTCCGCTGACTGGGGCACATCTGTGTCCTAAGGGGTTAAGGTTTTTTTTTTCTTTGCAGAGGTGGGGGCCTACGCGGGTTTTGGGTTTTGGGCATGCGATACGTTTTCGGCTCGAAAGATGTTTCCAGTTTTTGTGGATTTGATTTCTTGCATTTTTTGCAATATGCGACCGACCTCAGTTGATTTATTTATATGAAGAACACAACTTGTTTTTCCATGTTTTATTTTTAAAAACAAACACAGAGTCGCTGTCCTTGCCTCCTTGGCCAAGATGAGAAAGGGCATAAGAGTTATGTTTTCACCCAAAGCAGAAGTATGAAGAAAATACACTGATGATGGGGGAAAATGGCAATATACCATACAAAAGCAATTTTCTGCCAGCCAACCATGCTACAGTTTCTAATAATCCAAAACCCCGTGGAACAGATGTCGCTAATTGTTATAGCAAAGCTACTTCTGCTCCTGAAGGTAAAATCCAACAGCCATTGTGGCTTAAGGACACAAAACAAGCGCCGAGAGGCACGAGAAAAGAGGCAGCTGGTTGTCCTCAGCAACAAGCTGCCCCTTTTATTTTCATCAGACACACGAACCGCTCTGTATTCTTTCCAAAAGGGCTCACAGAGTTGCTGGATGTGGCGCTTGCGCGCACCGAGCCCCTGGATGCAGGAGCTTCGGCTCCTGATTCATCACAGCACATTGCTACACGTGCGCGAACATCTGACTCTCTGCACTTCCAGCCGTTCCAGTGTCAAGAAGAAAAGCGAATGATTTACAATCGGGACATTAAAGGTCATTTTTATTACTGACGTCGAGCGAGTCAAGTGTCACGCACCTTGAACCGTGGTTGCCGACCCCCCACCGACAGGCAATTCGCGTCTGAAGTTGAGACTGATATCACACGGAGGGCTTACCAATAGGTGCATCTCTGTCCCCCTCTGACATCGCTGTCTGCTCTTCACAGCGGTATAAAGAGACCGTTTGTTTTGCTTGCTTTACTAAGTGTGCCCCAGTTAACCCGCATCTTGACCCCCCCGTGTTTATGTCCAGTACTCGCGCTATACTTTGTTCCAGCCCTGCCTGGTTTTGACATTGAACTTTGCACTCGAGGGCACCATCAGCTCCGGCTTTGTGCTGTTTTGTATTGTATATTTAGGTGATACTTTACACTGTCTACTTTAACTGGCTTTTCACTGCACTGCATTCTTTTTTCTTTTTTCTTTTTACATTCTACACTTTATTAAAGTCCAAGATTTTCAGCAAGACCTTGGCAGCCCGTGCCGTAACACTGCAGATCTGATACGGAGCAGGATTGCTAATGCACTTAGACTCCGAGTTTTTCTTGTTATTTTTTGATTCAACGATTCAGCTTTTCAAAACAAAATATTTTTTTAAATGCTACATTCTTCTTTGCCATTTGGGCACAGCGATAAGGGTTACCGCCGCAATGTACTTGACCGATAGCTTCGTGGTGTCATCTGTCACTGCACACAATATATTAATGTGTAAATACGATACAAAATGGACATATAATGCTGCCAGATTTCCTAAACCCAAATGTGAGCATAACATCAAGTCTACAGCGCAGTAAGACATTCCTTAAACAGTTCAATTCTGAATTTTACATGTTTCCTCTTGGTCTCGGAATTGGTGTGTAATTGCTTCTGGGGAGAATTTATGGTTTTCCATCTGGGACTGTGCTTTTTAGTCCTTTATCTGCGGTACTGAAAGAGAACGAAATGGTATGAAAACAAGCTGCTTTGCTCCCGTATCAAGGTTACTGCCCAAACTTGGGCACTGATCGGTTTTTTTTCGAGCTCAAAGGCTCCCGGAACAGATAAGAGTCTGGGGCCAAAGCCCTCCGGGGTCTCGAAACGTGGCCTTCGAGTCTGCAGCACAACTGGCGTGGACTCCCTGAGCGGGATATTTAGAGGGGGCCACTTCCAACAAGAGGTCACGACTGCTTTCAGACCTTCAGCGTGCAGCACTCCTCCTGTGTGGCCAATATATCTGTTATTGAGGTGTGTGCACAATAACAGCTGTGCAAACAATCTGGCAGAAGACCATCATGCAACCAGGGGAAAAGAATCGCATGTCTTGCTATGGCAAAACCGGTTTCAAGTAGATGGTTCACCACGAAGAGCAAATCATCACCTTTGGTCTCATTAATGTTTTCATACGTCTTAAATATGCATTTGTCTCCCAGAACCAGCTCAGTCATTGTGCTCACTTCTCCGGACCATCTGCTGTTTCACTTTAACACGGACTGGTGTGCTAAACACGTCGGCTACGAGAAAACTACTTCTGTGCACATGTGAGGCGGCATGAAAAATTGAGAATTTAACGTCTGTGTCTCTGTATTTGTGTATTTGGTGTCAACTCCTTGCAGGTATATTCGTAAGAGGCCTTTTGAGACACAGTGGGACGGCTCTTGACCATAACCTGAAAAAACGAGGAGATTCAAGACTGGCGAGGAGATAAAGAGGCAAAATGGGCAGCTTGGGGGTGTGTGTGTGTGTGTGTGGGGGGGGGGGGGTTGCATTATTGCCACATCAATTTTAAAAGTCTTAGGAAGGCATCTTTGCAATGTTTCGATTTGAACCAAAAATCCTTAAACGTTACAGTTCTTCTTAGACACAACGTCCCAATCTTCGCCATTTCTAAGTCAGTACAGTGGGCCGTGTCCCTTATAACTTAAGAAGTTATAAAAGTGTGATCTCTGAGATGAGCAAAGGGACGTGGCTTCCATCTCTTCCCACGGGATTACAGTCCTGACCTTAAAAAGCCGTAATAAATATTTTAAATATTAAAGGGAAAAAAAAAGCAAACACAAAGGTGTGTTTCTGTGCCAGTGGCTCTTTCCAGACAGTCCCGCCCGGTGCAAACGTCAGTAAGAACCTGTTACTGGACCAACAGACCCCATCGGCAGTCCTCATCCCTCCAAAAAACTGCCCTCCTGAGTCTGATTTCTGCTCCGCTCCACAGCACTTTTAGTCTCGCCTTATGAGGACCCCCTGGCTTTACTTACACAAACATAAAATGTAAATTTACAAGGCTATTTGTTCAAACGTGTTGCTTTCATACGACTCGCAAAGGAAAATGCGAGTCCCGCCCTGGATTATCCAAATGTACTTACAGTCCGAGAGCCTCGTGTCCGTACGTCACCCGGCTCGCCCTGGAGCAGATGAAATCCCCTTGTTGCGAGCAACTTTGGAAGCAACAGCCACAACTTCAATACTTCTAACGTGTCTCTAGACTTAGCAAGCGGCCACGACGGGGGGCCCTAAACACTCCGCCGCGGGCCGGACGTTTGTATTTCTTTTTCCTGTCAGATACCTAATACTCTGACCGCAGTGTGATGAAGCACAGAAATTGTGATAGTCGCTATTGGGGGGATAGTCACAATTTGGGGGCATAAGTATGCAAATTAAGTGTCATTACATTTAGGCGACATTGTCGTACAGAGCGATTCACGGCTACTAAGATTTACCCGTTTATACAGTCGGATCATGAGTTCGGGGTCCGGACCTCGGTCAAGGGTACCGCAGGATTTGAACCCAGGCCCACCGGGTGTAAGGTAACGGCGCTTAAGTCTCCGATGGCCTCTGACTACTATGACACGTAGGCGATCGTGTACACGCGATTTCTGAAATTTATATTTTACAAAACAAGCCCTCCCATATGGAGCAGCAGTTTCTGTTTCACATTTTTAAACTGTCTTGCACTGTTATTTTAAAATAAAAAACTTGACATATACTGGGGAAAAAAAAAACACCGCAACGCAGTTTTATTCCACCACTATGTCTGCCGGTGGACCCAAAGCGTGAGATCATTTCCTACTTTGCCTACAGCTGCTCAGACAACGCGCACGGCTCAAGAGGAATACATACGTAAAAGAGAGCAATCGAGTCAATGTTGATTTCCGCCCTTCCAGACACGCAAACTGTTTACGTGCAATAGAATGCAGAAACTTCATTTCTCACTTCCTGTCTCAGCTTCCCCCACATTTCTGTCTTGGAAAACAAGGTTTTACAGATGTTCACGGAATCTAGTCTGAAGTCACGGAGACCTTCTAACTCCCGCTCCACGGGACCTCACTTTCCTTCATCTCACCCAAGCGAGGATATTGAAATTATGCAGTGCTATTCGCGGTCTGATATTAATATCTTATCGCCCCGTCCCACACCTAATTTCGGGTGCTTCACCTGGTCGAAGGATTACCTGCAGCTTTCGGTAAAGCCCGAGCTCGCAGGTGAAAGCTGTCACTCAAACTCTGGGTGTGCTTCAGAAGGGGTAAAAGTGCAGGACCCAGATTACGCTAATATTAAACCCCAGTCCAGAGTGTCAGCTCTCGAAGTTTTATGGAAATGACTCTACTAACTGTTAGAGAAAGTGTCACCGAAGTGACAAAAATGTCACGAAAATGACATTTTTTGCATAAACACAAATGTGACTGCTAACACAGACAAAAACTGCGCTTGCTGTTGGTTCGATCTGGAAAAAGCCGGGAAGTTAGTCCGACTTCAGCCCGACTGCACGTAAAAGTAAACGGCACGTATGACATAAAACAAAAATGCGCTTTATGGCGATTTCTTCTGCGCCGGCTGCATTTATGGGGGGAAAGAGGAGGAAAGAAAACATCAAGTTTGGCCACGTCACGTACGGCCAAGGCCAGCGAACCTGGAAGACCACGGTTTAAGTCAGCGAGGCGGTCTCTGCAGGCCCGCTCTCGTCCCCCCGGGCGGTGCGAGACAGGCGCTCAGACTCCCTGAAGGTGCCGTAAACCGTTGGAGCTTCTGCAACGTCTCGCCGGACGAAAAAGGAAAACAAAAATTTGTTCCAGCTCACCGTCCGAAAGCGTCTCGCCAGCGACCGCGTCCAGTCCCACCTCTACGGATACGGCTTTAGCCAAGGGAGCACTACCGGTGTCCGGACCCGGCGGCTCATCGACGGTACCTGGCCGTTCGCGTGGCCCCGTCTCATAAAAGTGAAATATCTGCCTCAGGACCGGTTTAGGACACGAGGCCACTCGGGTGGAGACTCGATTTACTTCCCAAAAACCGCGAGACAGATATTAGCGTCTCCAGCAGTCGTCGACCGCGCATTTTTTTTCTCATTTAACTGCCGTCAAAAAAAAAAAAATCAAAGTTTATCCGCCACTTTTCTTCCGTGAGACTTACGACGCCATCATGTAATTGTCGGCGGGTTTTAACGGTTAAACGCGAATAAATAAGCCGCGCTACTGCCAAATTTCCACCTCACCGACGTGTCCTCGGAGCGAAGCGGGGGGCCCCCCAGTGCCGCGCTGATTTCATACTATGTGATTTCTTTTGGGACACAACACTCTCTAAGGTAGCAGAAAATGTTCATTGATCAAGAGACCCCTTCTTCATATAAATTCATTTCCAAGTACGTCTTTTGCTCAGATCTCGCGATTGGAAGCAGCTGTCCTGCAATTTAGAACACATGTGCGGCATCCTGTGCAAATATTATATCGCCGGAGCCCTGCTTTACGTTTCGGTTACTACACACATATATAGGCAGCAAATATGATACGCGGGAAATGGGTCAGTAACCCGATTCTGCCCACAGATTCATAATTTATCAGGGACGCTTCATCAAACGCGGGAGTTAGAGAGCGTTTCACACCCTCATTTGCATGCTTTGAAGGCTCCGAAGGCCCCTTTTTTAAAGCCTCGCCATCAGCTGCAGGACGACGTCCCAAAAGGATTTCCTCACAATTATGCACATCCAAATTTCAATTTAAAATAAAAAACAAAACAAAAAAAAAAAGGGCAGCGTCCCTATTTTTACCACGCGCCTCCGCCGCCGGCGGAGCTGTGCGTTAACTACTCCTCCGGGACCACCACCCCCCCCCTCCCCCCCACCTCGCTCACTGGTGCAGTTGCTCCTGGTGAGAGACGTGCATTTCTCAGTGACACAAATATCAAACTCCAGCTGCCACACGTACTTATTTCGCCCCCCCCCCCCCCCCCCCCCCCCCCCCCCCA
>UFQX01000741.1:22714-69834 GCA_900497675.1 Arapaima gigas | reverse complement strand
CCCCCCCCCCCCCCCCGGCCGGCCTTGACCATACATAACTCGGTGCCTCCAGTGTTTTTACAGGGCAGACCCCAGGAAGCATTTCTTAGCTGGACTTACTGTAAATGTTGACGTCGGACACAAATGGAGGAAATGACGTTCGACGGCTACTTGTCAAGGTGGGCCTTTTTGGCGACATCACGCAAAACACGAACAATACCCCCCCCCCGCGAGCTGATCTCCACACCGTGGGTGGATCTTCCGGGAGAAAAGTAATTTATATACACACTACTTACCCCTCAAACAAACACCGATGAGGGTCTCGGCGCGTATTCTCTCGGTGCTGACAGTGCTTCCATATATGCTGGAAATTTCATTATAAGGGTGGTTCTGGGTTCGAAAAGAGGAAAGACAAATTACAGCGTCAGTAACCAATGCATCATCTTATAAAGCCATAATTCAATACATCCTTTAAATCTACCATGTCACCACTACGACCTTTTTAGTATTAATGATATATTAGTGGTTTTAAACCATTTTCAGATTCAGAAGCACTGACCGGCATAAACGCACGCATGTATACGTCCGTGAAAAACACGCACGGCACTTTACTAAAACATCTGTAGAGGATGCCCTGAAATGACTTTCTGAAAACAGAAGGAACTGCAAAAACATACAGATATGCAGGGTCAGGGACACTGAGGGATTGGTCTTTAAACCGTACACCTCTTGGAGGGGAATGGTGGGATTACACACGTTTAAGCAAACACATGTTCCTGTTTATATGACGAGGACGAGTTGTTAAAAAAAAGGTTTTTATTTGAACAGCTTGCTCTCTCCGGGATTTAGCGCGAGGCTCATTCTTGATCACCGTTACAGCTGATGTTATTGCTCGAGAAGAGGCACGGCGAGGATCGGCAATGGCAAGAAAGGCCGAAAACACGCTTCTCCCTTAACTGGGAGTGACTCTCAAACCCAGCTGCGGTGTCGTGAAGGAAGATCAAGTGTATGAGGCTTAAAAACAAGTTATAAGGAACACTCTAGAATAAACACAACACATTCCGCACATATTTACTGAAAATCTTCACGTTTCTAGACCTTCCGAAGTGGCTGCAAAGATGCTGGGTTTAAGTCCCACCTCCTGCTACAATATTCTTGATCAAGGTACTTTGAAGTGACATTGTAAACATTAGAAAGCTGTGTAGACATGAAAGTCAGTGCAAGCAGGTTTGTATTTTAAGTTGCTTTGGGTAAAGGGTATCAGTTAAACATACAGTCCTGTGCAAAAGTCTTAGGCACCTGTGGGAGAAATGCTATAAAGCGAGGAAGGTTCCAGAAATAATGCCATGAATACTTCTTAATCGAGAAACCTTCTAAAAAGTGCAGGAGACAAAAAAAACCTCAGTCAGATCAATATTTGGCGGGACCACCCTTTGCCTTTAAAACAGCATCGATTCTCTTATGCAAACTTGCATGCAGTTTAAGGTGGAGGTTGGTAGGTTCTTCCAAACTGGCCACAGCTCTTCTGCAGACTTTGACTGTCTCCGCATGTCCTCCCAGACTGACTGGATCATGTTGAGATCAGGGCTCTGTGGGGACCAGACCATCTGTTGCAGGATTCCTTCTTTTTGCTGAAGATAGTTGTGTATGACTGAGGTTGGGTGTTTGAGGTCATTCTCAGGCTGCAGAATGAATTTGGGACCAACCAGAAACCCCCCTGATGGTGGATAAGAATCTACCTGTACTTCTCAACACACATTCCAGTTGCACGACTAAGACTTTTGCACAGTACTGTACATCTGTCAATTTTATTACCTAAAAAATAACTAAGTACGTGTTATTGGGCATCTGCCGGTATATCACATCTATAAATTCTTTTAAGGGGCACACACTACGTACAGATCAAAAACAAAAGGTGATTCTGTGTTAAATCAGATCAGATTTGTTGCTGATATAAAATGAATGGCGGACGTCACACGCCGGGATCGCTTCAGTGACGCGCCTTTTTTCAAATAGGTCCTCCCTTATTCCTAAGGCGGTGCCATTATTTGAGCGGTTGCGCCTGTCAACGGGGGCGAAAGCTTTATGAACGGATTTATAATGTTCCAGGCTCATGTTTCGCGGTGCAGCCACCCCCCCCCCTTCAACCTGTGTGGTACGGGTGTTTTTTTTTCAAAGGGCCAGAACTGCTCTGACCTGGGGGGGGGGTCATCGTGTCAGCGGGGTTGCCAGGGGCTGATCGTCCAAGGTGGAGGGGCATTTTCCACGGGTCACCGATGGGTCTTCTCCGCTCCTAGTCTAGTCGGTGGATAAACACGGGCCGGTGGCCTCTGACAACGTGAAACCTCCACGCTCTTTTTCTCCCCCCTCCATCTCCAAAATCCATAAATCACCCCAGCGAAAAAACGAAAGCGGCGCATTCGCTCAGTCACGTCCTCACGCAGCCTGGCCACGTTGAATGATTTGTTATCGTGGGATGAACAAGACTTATCCCACACAGAACCCTCGGCTCCGAACCGAGAGAAGCTGTCGCCGCACGTCGGTTTTTTGGCCAATGCACCTGCAGTTTTCAGTTGCCTCAGCATTTACTTTTGTTATCCCCGCCTGAAGTTTGGCCTCATGCTTTGGCAGCAGGACAAGCCAATAATCGGTGACTATGAATGAAATATGTTTTTCACTTCTTTTGCTTTTTTTGATCGGTAGCGGTGAAACGCCGCTTTCGGACCCGGCACCTTGAAACACGAAGCCTCTTCTCCGTGACGCCTTCACAGCCGTGGGCAATTTTAACATTAAGCGGCAGCATTATTACTGTGCAACAGTACAGAAGGAGCAGGAAGTGTAGAAAAAGGGGCGTAAATGAGCAGCACGGTGAACTGGAGGGGAAAAAAGTTGGCCTTGGGAGGCACTGTGGCGGGAAGGGTCAAAGGTCACGATATCAAAGAAAACGTGAAAGACGCCGTCAACGTCCCGGCTTTTCTTCGAATTATTCAAAATTTACCGCCCCGTTTTTGAGCAGTTTACCGTCGTAAATACACATCTTAACAGAGCGAAAGGCGGCCCCTAATGTAGTCGACGGCAGATGACCGGTGGTCACCTGAACGTCAGACCTTTATTAGCTCATTGGGAGAAACTACACGCTGTTATTGCCCGTCCGCTTTATATACCTTTCAAAAGGTAATTCCTCATGCATTTCATCAAATGTTGGCATCTGCTGCCTCCTTTTTGAAATTTAATGGGGTTTTATAATGCAATACATGCGGCCGTACGATGAGACACGCTTGCGGAATCCACGGGCGCGCTGCTTTCATCCAGCGTGTCAGCGCGAGGGTTTCCAGGGTCAAACGCCTTCTCTTCCACCTGAGGGTCGCACGCACCAGATGTGCCGTAATGGGCTTTGTGATACTGGCCTGCGGTGACCTACTGCGGAAGAACACATTTCTTCAGATGGGACCGTACTGCCACGGAATATCTGCCCACCATTAGCAGTCATTCGGTTCTGTGCTGCATTAAAACGCTGTATGGTTTGTAACGGTTTTTAAGTATGGGGGCAAGGATCGACTGGACTTCGGGCCAAAATAAAAAAAAAATAATAATTTGGGCCGAGTTGCTAATTCTGTGTATAAAACAGGGAAAATAGTGCATTCAGTCGGGCTACCGATTCCAGCAAAAATATGAGCAAAACCCACAAAGTCATTGGCTTATGAAGCAAAGATTCATAGAACCTTCTTATCGGGGCTCCCCAAAAAACCCAGATCATCACTAATAATTTAGACTATTTTCGGCCGAACGTGGAGTTTTTTGCACCAAACACGATGAAGTCAATTTTTTTTAAGTATATTCATGTAATTCCTGTTCTGACTATTACTTCAGTTGTCTTAAACTTCTTCTGTAAATGTTGCCGATTTGGACTCGGGGCAAAAGCGAACACATCCAAAGTCTGTTCGCCTCCCGATAACTAAATAATCTGAATCGACGGTAACGTTTTCTGGGATTAAAAACCAAATACCGTGTTGTTTTTCTCTTCCACACCCAGACACAGTCCAGCGCACCTAGGCACGGAGAGCCACTGGACCAAACTGTAAACCAGTTTGCAGGTTTGTAGCAGCACCGTGACACAGTGAGCTGGGAGCTCCGCAGCTCCTAGACTGTCACTTCAGATGTGTGTCATTGGTCTTTGGTGAACTGGTGGTCCATTGTGGGTGTAGGACTCTGGACCACTATAACACTACGCTGAACAAGTTGTTGATGAAAAAGGAAAACTTTGCAGGTTTTGTGTAACACAACTGACTTCCTGCATATTGAAGGAAAGAAAATAATGTTTTCTTAATATAAAGCTTCAGTTTCAGTTCAGCCTCAGGGTCAATCCCACGACACAAATATCCTTCCGTAAATGAAATAAGCAGAAGTGTTTTATATTCTCAGATGCCGGCTGAGATGTAAACTATCTGAAGGTGGCTCGGTCCAGGATCGGATGTCTGTCCGGCACATCCAGTAAAACGATTAACAACTGGTGTTGAGACGGATGGTGGAACCATCACCCGGTGAGAATTTGCGTTTCTCGCCTCTGTCTGTTTCGTCGCGTTGGAGCTGCGTTGCACGAGGCGAGGGAGAGAGGATGAGGCCTGCGGAGTCGGGCGGATGCTGGAGGACACAGTTTGGCGGGACGACGGCTAGTTTCAGAGAGGCAAGAACCTCGCGAGGTGTCGCCCAGTTTCGCGGTCTGTTTTTATCAGGCAGGTGACAAAGATGGAACGAGACGTGGAGCAAGCGGTAATTCTCTTCTACAGATCCAACAGAAGCAAACCGCTTCTGATTCACACGACCACCGTTCATTGAAGACTTTTTCAAAACCATTGCCAGAGCTGACGATAAGCCTTTCAGCTATTTATTTATTTTTTTGGGGTAAAATACTTCATTTCCATTATTTATCCATACAGCTGACTTCTTCCTCCAAAGTAAATCACAGCGCGAGGTTTGTACACTAAGCTGCGTGCACCACTTTATTTGTTTATGTAGCTGGGTAATTTTTACCTTATCAATACAGGGTAAATACTACAATAGGAACTCGAATTTACATCCTTTCATTACAACATAACCGCAGCACCACTTACTGAAAGACCAGATTTACGCCCCTGTGGCCAATCGTGGATCATTTCTACGTTTTTTCGTAGAACAAAACCAACCGCACGCCCGCTGTAAAACCGCTCGGCTGCTTTATGTCATAAAATAAATGATTTTATTCCTTCATTTATTTTACTATTTTGGATACTGGAATTAAGTTTTTTTTACACTTCATATATGAATGGTGGAGAGTTACTTGAATTTTGACTGAAATAGGTTCAATATAAATATTACTAACAATTTAAATATTTTTAAATGAGCAAAATGTAAATTTTTATTAAAACTTCTAAATATCTACGGCAAAAAAACTTACCCAGAATCTCCAAAAGCGCAAAGTCTGACACACAGATCAGCCGAGACAACCGTTCCCTTATCACCGGGAGACCAGCCCGACTGAGCCCTGCCCGCGCGTGGCCAATAAAGAAGGTGCTCATGTATGGATGGATGCAGAAAGGGACGCCGACTTGGAGAAATACCTGACCTAATTTTGCAAGCAATTTGCCTACATTTGATCGATTCTCTAAGCTCTTTTTTCAAGCTCGCTGAAAAAGACACCTTCCAAAGCTTCTCAGGGTAAATCCATATAGACCGCTGGTAGGCAGAGATAAAGTGGGCCTGTAATGGAGTGAAAGTTAAGGTGGGTAATACGTCCCCCTGCGTACGTCGCGTCCGCTATCTCTCTCCCACAGCAGCGAAGGTGAGCTGCTTTCAGCTGGACTAAAAAGCAAAGGTGAAGCTGCTGTTCCCGAGCGACGCCGGTCAATATCCCGCGCGTGAAACGAAGAAATACGGCGAGTTTGTGGGGACTGAATTTGAGCCGAATTCTAGCGGAGCTCTTCACAATCCAGAACGTTTATTCGCGCTGACAATTTATTTAAAGTAGACTTATTGCATCTCGCTATGCAGACACCACGGTTGGCGATTTGTGTGCAAAAACCAGCAAGTTTAAATTACTTCACGCTAGTAGGGTGTGTACAGAGGAGAATTCACTCGTACGCAGCGCTCCGTTGCAGACGGACTCGGTGCGCACTCACAGTTTTACCAGTAAAGCTGAAGCAGCTTGAGGGCCAACATCTCCAGGCTCAGGAGCAGCCCCCCCCCCCCACTCGATTCCAGACATCATTCGGACTCATCACCACCGCTGACCACCTTCCAGAGCATCACCACCACCAGCACTACCGGCAACACTGTCGTGTTTGAACTGCCACTTCTTCATTTATCTCGCCTTGACTCTATTTATTCACCCGTCTACCACCGTTTAACTCAGTTCATCTGTGTCGCCCCCCTTCTGCGACAGTAAACTCAGATCAACATCACCCATAATAGTGTGAATAAAGATGAACTACATGATATTATGATACGATATGATGGGAGGTTGTCTAAATGTAGCGTGTTACACGCGGTGTTGCTACGATGACATTAACGCAACACGGATCACAAAGAGGGTCTGCCACGCGGCTGCACCTGTCTGTTCGGCCCATCGTACAGACCCCCGCCGTCTGGAGGACGCATGCGCCGCTTGGCCTTTCCGGCGGACCTTAGGTGTGACAGAACGCCGGTCCGATTGAGAGACCCCCCGGCTGTGCTGATTTCGGCATTTCTGCGGGAAACCTCCCGAACAAAAGCCCCTTTTCTGGCTCCCTCCATACTACACATACCTTCAACAAAAGCTTATTAAAGAGCCTTCAGATGTATTTACTGCATTGCCAACACTAAGCTGCCATTAACACAACCCAGCATAAACACACAGTGGAGCTTACGGTGCAAAAACGTAAATCTGCGTAAACATCCATAGCATAATAATTCATCGCAGCGTTTCTCATTCTGACAGAACTTTTCTTTAAGTGCACGTATCCGATTACAGCAGGCCTTACTGTACATTACGCTTCTGACAGCATAAAGCGCACTTTATGTCAGAGGGTTTAAATAAATTATAACCGTGTGACGCGTCTGAACCGCGATTATTTCACAGCATACGAGTTTAAACGCCGCGATTAATGAGAACATTCTTCTACCTGCCCTCGTCCACGATACTCTTCAGGAATTACTGCAAGGGACGAGTGTTGTGAAATATGAAATAGTGCCCAGGTGCGAGAGGTGAAGGGTGTTTCCTTGTAAATCAGCGCCACTCCCTACAGGAATGGATGTTGGAGAGACAAAGTGCTTCGACGAAGCCCCTTCGCTAACCTTTAAAGAATTCGGACAAGGGAGATGCTATCGGTACGCGAAAGCCGCCGAGGCCGTTCTTTGCAAGCGTCCCGGAGTGTTTACCTTGGAAGAAATCTCATTTTCCCATCACGTGTGGAGAGACAGCCCTCCGGCGAGTGCGCGCCATTTTACCGTCTCGCAACATCACCGAAAGGCACCTCCACGTAACATCGTACGATTTATGTTTGTCTCTCGACGACGTGCCATCCGGTTATTTCTCAACATCGGCCGCCGGGGGTCGAGTGCGTGCGGGTTTCGATACCTCAGGAATGCGGGCCCGAACTGCCCGGCCCTATCGCTTTCGCGGCGCTCGCACAGAAGCCGGGGTTCACAGAGGAGGAACTCGGCTTCGCTGATGTTTCCCGTAACCAGATTACTCCCCCCCCCCCCCCCCCCCCCCCNAAAAGTTGTCCTTGCTGAGCAGCGGGTGGAATATCTTCCTTGATGAACCCGTGGTTGACGTGAATCTGTTGCGATTTCCCCCCCCCCCCCCCCCCCCACATTATTCTCATCGGGCAGAAACGGGAGACCGCGCTCCCTTCGCAAACACGGTGCTTTCACCAAAAACGCACGCGACCGGCTCCTTGTTCTCCCTCACACCCTGAAGGAAAAACACAAGCCTAAAAACATCCTTTTAACAACTCTAAAACAGGCCTGGAATAATGGTGGCGAGGTATTATTTTACCGTCCCTATTTAAAAGGCCAGTAAGCAAATGGGGGACAATCCAACAACAATAAGGCCTTTCGTAATGGAAGGCATATGTGGAATCACTTCTGACGCATGATTGTGAGTCTCAGTGAAAGAACTCGTGCCTCTAAAGTTTTAAAAACAGCCCCGTCTTCACACCGAGGCACATGTTAGTTGTATTATTCTTAGACAACATCTGTGACTCCCAGGCTTTCGCTGCCACAGCGGTTTGAGCATCAGGCCAAATATACTGTACATGAGCATGAAAGCGGAAAGAATGTGGAATTAGGAGCTCGGAAGGCGGCCTCCTGCCGGACCCCGCTGACTGAGATGTTTAATGGCGTGCGCCCCTGGACGCAGCAGACCGTGGCCTCCGTGCCTTTCAGAGGCAGCGCTCTGACTCCATACCCACCTCCGCCTTCCAGGGGGGCTGGTCTGTGGCCACCTAATCTGCTCAGCTTCCCACCCTGCGGGCTCCCCCATCTCCCAAACTCGGTCGCTGTCCGCTGAGTCCTTACAAACAGACTAGACAAGAAAAATAAATAAATAAAATTTAGCCGCCACTTTACTCCCAAACGATATTTTAACTTCACCCTTTTTCTCCAACGTTCTTTGCAACCATTTGTCCGGTTATACAGCGTAGTTATTACTGTGCGACTCCGGGTTCTGTGGAGTTATTTAATGTGTACGACGACAAAACGATAAAGAATTAAATGAATTAAACACGTGTCTCCTCTGGTCGGAAAGGGTACATTTCTCAGTGGCAGGTCAAGAACATTTCCACGCGTTCATTTTTCGTTCTAAGTTGACCTGCCCAGACACGCCCCCCTCCGCGGTGACGCTGTGGTTGCCGCGTACACGCCTATATGTCTACATGCTCCGCATTGGTGAACTTGAAAGACAGGGCAGAAAATATGTATTTTTCCAACATAATCGGAAACAAATGACTCCAATATTGCAGAAACACAACTCAATCACTTAAGGTTTCGACTTTTCGCTAGAAGGTTTTCGGGGTGGTTTGTCTAGGCCAACACTTTGCATATAAAGTGTTTCAGATGCTTTGCTCTGCAAGTTGCTAAACATCACGATCTTCAAAACGGTGGGTAAATGAAGGATTCCTTTCCGGCAGGGAAACGTAAATACGCCTTTGACGGAACACGTGTACGCGCCGCTGAACATCTGCGTTGCGTTTTGTTGGTGACAAACGCAACCTGCCAGGTTCTGCTCATAAATATCACCCGGCAGCTAAATTCTGCCATCAAATGACTTTTTTGCTTAATGCTTGTTTTACAGCTTTGTTTTCCGACACACACCTACTTTTTGTGAACCCCGATAATGGTTTTTTACTGCATCAATTCAGGGGAAGCACTTGGATCAAACAGAAGGAGGGTCTTGAACCTGGAACTCAGAGGAAGGTGGCAGTTATAGCCACGCTGGGTGACAGGCTAACTTCTCGGCAACTTTCTGACGTTCTGAAGCTTCCACTTTCACACGAAGGTGCGGCACGTAAACTTAGTAAGCGGCACCTTCCGGAAGAGCTCCGCCGCCGTCATTCAGGAGAGAAACACATCGCAACTTTCCGTCACGACTCACACTTTGAAAGGATTACGTGTTGCCGCCTGATCCCACGTCTGCGTGCAAAACGCTGTCATTCTGTCGCGCCTTTTCGAACTTTTACTGCAAAGTTGAAAGCATTTACAGATGTTTTATGCAGGAATGGGATCACAAAACACTGAGTCATTACAGAGCTGTTGGTAATACTTTCATACCAACCGAGCCGAGATGGTAGACATCACATAAACCAGGCGCAGGCTGAAAGAGCTCTCCAGTGCAGCGTCTCCGATTCAGAACCTTAGGATATACGCAACAGCCCAGGCTGGACCGAAGCCCACCGAAGGTCGGTTACAACATTTAAAGGTTAATCACAAATATATATAAAAATCACTGCCTCAAAGTGATGGAGAGCCCCCCCCCACACACACACACACACACACACACACACACACACACAGCTCTCTCATCAGTCCGGTTGTTTCTCCTGGGCGTTTGACTGCATTATGCAGTAACAGCGATCGATATGGCCTGACGTTGGAGATCAGTTTTATCGTGACTTTATTTACAGATCACTAACTGGCCCTAAACATGCGATTACAGGCATGAATCGGTGCAAGTCTAATGGAACGTGGCGAAACGCTGTTTGCAAAATTGAAGCGGAGCTTCGTTTTACACGGAACTGGAAAAACAGTATCAGACCCTGCTGCTGTGACAATGTATCTGGAAAATAACATTCAAGGTCATCTATCAAACACTCGGTTTTGTTTTCACGTCATAAAGACAGCCAAAAAGAACACAATTCAGCATAAAAATTAAACAGAAACAGAACACAACAAAATATTTGTTAAAGCAGTTCTTGGATAAATTTAGCAAGACTCGGAGGAATACAAAAGTAATGCTATAACGCTTTAAACCGCACTCTTTAGAAGTTCTCCAAGTACAAACAGTAATAATGATCTTTCTAAACTCACTAATAAAGTATTTGTGACGGCTGTTTTATTCCTAAGCTGTTTCAGGCGAGAATTTTGAGGATGCCGTCTATTCTCGTGATCGAAGAGAAAAACATTCGAAACACATGTTAAGATTGTGAAATATAACGTGTTTCTGTCATTGCCCTCTAGCTGAAAGCGTAGCTGATAAAACCATTACGAGCCCCCAGGAGACCCTCGTTTTCGCAACCGTGCTAATTTCCGAAGGCTCATTTGCATATGACATCACACGCACCACGGTTGTCTGAAACGTTTTCTCGACAAGAGGGGAAAGTCTAGTTTTTATCCAGTTAATACTATCCAAAGTTTTCCTCTGTATCCTCGGGTAAAAGGCCGTGGGTACGATGAGATCCACTTGCAATGACGCCGCGAGTTCTGCTCGCGTTAAGTTAGCGAAATCCGGACACTGCGGTTTTCTCAACACCTCGATTCCAGCTCCGACTCTGGGTTCAAGGCAGTCGAGTCTGGTGAAGGTGTGTGTGTGTGTCTTCTTGCCCATTACCATTTTCCCACTGTCCATCCTTAACCTCAATGAACTTCTTCCATCTTGTTATTCCGTTCCGACCACGCCCAGGGGATCAGACGTACGGGATCTCCCGAGTAGAAGCCACGGGAGGCCAGGGCTCACAGTCCCACCAGTTTTAACAGGATGGTTTAGCGCGCTCGGCTCGGTCCAGATTAGACGGCTAAAACCAGGGCCGTCTAATCTGACCGACCATATGGAATCCCAGTCCGAGCATCCCAGTCTGTGGAATATTTCTTCGCTGCCCAGGGCTCCTCCACAACAGATATGAAACCAGCGCAATGCAGTGTGATGAAATATTACAGAAGTTAGCTGTGCAAAATATATTAAAACGTAACGTGGCCGTGTATACGCTGCTTCGACTCGAGATGTCTAGACTATGCAGTTTTACAACTTTAATACTTCAACGGAACAACTCCAGATCCGTTTGTCTTTGACAGTCGTCTACTCTGAGATTTGGTTAACAATGGATTTTGAATTTAAATCAGTCCCCTGGTCTTGTACATATTTCCATGTTTCACCGATTGGGAATCATGAAAACGTTCCATTTTGGCAGATGACCGAGGTTGCCCTAAGGAAAGTGCCTCATTTCTGCAGGCCTGCATTCAAATTCATCATTTTATTCATCCATTTCATTTTTCTAAATTCAATTTAGGGCGTTAAAACACCCTCACGCGGCATGGTTGCCTCTCAGCACTGAAATAAGATCAAAAAGCAGGAGAAAATGCAAAGCAGAAGAAAAGGAGGAGCGACATAACAACTGGAAACACAAGTTATTAACAATTAATAACAAGAATGGGGCGAAAAGTAGAAGGCAGCAGGGAGAAGGAGACAAAACCCCCGAAGCTGGTACAAGAAAAACTTTCCACTGGTCCCGGGCCAACTGGCTGCCCACCTCTACGGGTCACGATAACTTCTCCTAAGTTGAGAAGCTCGACACCCCGATCACGCTCAGGGACCCTTGGCCAAAAGCACTTTTTGAAACACGCGCAGAGAGTCCCGGCCACCAGTGTGCCATGTTTCACCACGTCACGCCATCTTCTTCCATCTACAGCTGAAGGGTGAGAGAACCGCCCCGCCGCCGTTTTTTGGCTTCGCAACTTGTTTACCTCCAAAGGCCTGCGTCGCATTAAACGTCGTGGAAAGCCAACAAAGTCTACAACAAATCCTTGTGCGCCGAACAAAATTTACAAACAAACAAAGCGAGACTGAAAACACTTGGCCGGGAACCAAGTCCGCGGACCAAGGAGGAAGAAGAAGTAATCCCCTCGAACCGTTCATCCGTTAAGTGAATTACGGCAGTGAGGTTGGGTTAGAGGAAGAGCTGAAGGTTGCGCTCTGAGGGGTATCACTTCATCGCGTCACCGATGGCAAGATGAGCCTTTTCCATTAGCACACGGGGGTCACAGGCACTGCATACTTATTTTTAGTCCCATCAAAGACCTCATCCATTAAGGAATTATAAACCATAACTGTAACCTCTGATGTATTTTTTTGTACGCTCACTTATCTGTTGCGGCAGAAGAGCCCGATAACAGCGTCGTCTCTACGCTTTCGCACAGTTTTCCAGAACGACTACATTTACAATCACACTATATGTATGCAACACATCACCCTTACAAATAAGAAAGTGCTAAAAACTCTCATGCGAGCGTAAGTACTGTACGTTTATCCTCCGTCTGCTCAGATTTGTTGCTATTGTTTTAAGTTGGACAGTCGGGGGCATGAAAAAGGAGTGCGATCCAGCAAGCCTTACCACTACATAGAAAATGCACATATTGAAGATATTGGTGGTTGAGGGCTGCATATTTCTCTTCCTTTTCCTCACTTTAATCCATGCGAGTCTGTATAAAACATGTGGATAGTCCATTCACCGCCTTATCGCTGCAAAAAGCCTCCGCGTGAGAAAAAAAAACAACAAAAAAAAAACAGCAGACCGTTGTCCAAGACCTTTTGTACTTTTCACGCCCGAAATGCAGATGCACACAAACACACGTATAGAAATCTATTTTTTTAGTTAAGCAGCTTCTTTTTTTCGTTTCTTTTTGTGATCATTCACCTCAGTTTTTGACTGATTTTAGGATTTTGTGTTGAGGCTCCTTCATCACTAAAACTCAAATTAAGCCAAACATCTTACAGCACCACGCGGTCCTGCTTTTCAGAAGAGGTCACAGATGGGACTCATTGCAAGAGTCATTCCTAACAGCAGCTCGGTGCATCTAGAAAGGGGAGGTGAAGGATGTCCTGGGAGCCTCTGCAGTGCTCCTCTCACCACCCACAGCACACCATCTTAAATGGTGCAAAGCGCTCCGTGGGCTCCGAGGCCGCTCTTGAACATCTGGATGCACTGGGGCCAGGGCCAGGCTCCGAGGAGGTCCCTGTCATGGCAGAGCACTTATCCCCTGGAAGAGCTCCACAAGTCTGCGGAAACAAACAAACTCGTGGGATTTGGCCGTGCTCCTCGGAGCTGCGGGTACCGCGTCGGGCCCCGGCTGCAGCAGGAGTCGCTGCTGTGCTCTGCTCTCCGTTTGGGCTGGAATGACGAATGAATCCTAGGAAACAAAACACCCCTTTTTATCCCAATCATGTTACAAGAATTCATGTGATTCATCCTCATTATTCTTGTGATAACTTTCCTTTACTTGCTGGACGTGGGCTATGACAGAATCAGTGACAGTTTTTTCACGGTCTTTAACTCCATCTGGAACAAAGGTCACCAGCCGTATCGCACATTGCCTTTTATTTTTGCCGATCCTCTCAATCTCCCTTTGAAACCCTCCCAAGTGCTTCCCGTTTTCACATCTTTACGAGACTTCGGGCTCTTCTCGCGTCCTCCAGGATGCCTTTCGCTTGGAGGGCCCGTTGCGTTTTTTTGGTTAAAGATAGCGGTGGTCCCGTTTGACTCAGGCTAAGGATGAGACAAGGGACTCACACACATGAGGAGTCATCGGTCCCAAACGCACATATCAGCGACTTAGACCACTCCTTATAAACCCTGTGACAAACAGCTAAGACTCACGACAGTCAAAAATCGAAAGTCTGTAGGTTCTAGGTTTGGGGTCTGATGTTTCAGAACGCGCTCTTTCTGTCCCTCAGTACCACTAAATCCCGTTCACCACTGAAGAAGGTCTAACATGCATCTCTTGCAAACCCAGTTCTCTACAGACATTTACATACATTTACATCACAATGTGGAACCTTTGTATTTTCTGTCAGACTCAGCTCTGCAGGCAGCTGCCCTTGCAAAAAAAATAGTATAAAATACAAAATTTGTCTGCAAAATGAATAAAAATATAACTATAATAACCACAAATGATTTTTTTTAGCAGTTTTGCCAAAATCATTACCAGCTTTACAAGCGGCTTTTCAAGCTGTTGCTACAGAAGAGGGATATTACAAAAAAAACAGCTTCTGGATAAATGTGGAACTTTCTGGCCTCAGCATCTATTAGTACATAAAGTGAGGTTTGTAGAAAACAAAAAAATTGTAGTAGGGATTACAGACAGTGTCAGTGTCATCTGCTCCTGCCATCCGCCGACATCGAGTTTGTGATAAATGGTAATGCGTGCGTTTCGTTTGAATTTGTCAAATAAACACTTAAAAACTCAAAACCCATCCATCCATCTTCACTGACTGCTTACTCCGGTCAGGGTCCTGGTGATCCGGAGCCGATCCTGGAGTCACCGGGCACAAGAGAAGGGACCCCGGTCCGTCGTAGACTAGCCACACGCACACGTTCGCATGCACACACGCGCTACGGGTGACCAATTAACCTGAAATGCATGTCTTTGGACTGGAAAAATTCATATTGTAAAACAAATTAAGAAAATAAAAAAAACTCCGTTTTGAAGGGCAAAGTTTAATAATCGTATTTAGTTTTGAAACCGAATACAGTTTCCCCTGCCTGCATGTCACAGTTCTTTGGTGGGAATAACAGCGGAAA
This sequence comes from Arapaima gigas, assembly GCA_900497675.1. Classification (NCBI taxonomy): domain Eukaryota; kingdom Metazoa; phylum Chordata; class Actinopteri; order Osteoglossiformes; family Osteoglossidae; genus Arapaima; species Arapaima gigas. The sequence goes on along the minus strand of UFQX01000741.1, from coordinate 54,829 downwards.
GTCTGAGCATCTGAGGCCTCGCAGACGGACACAGACGTTCAGACAGTGAACGTGCGCGGAGGGCGAGCGGCCGAGAAACGGCGACTATAACCAAGTGATGGGCATTCCAGCCCGAAGGCGAAACAGCTAAGCTGAAACAATGAGCTGTAAAGACGGCGGGCTCTGGATAATACGATCTTACAACCGCCCGAAATAAAGTACAGTTGTCTTCTGAGAATCTCCATAACTGCTAGACCGAACAAGAACTACAGGTCTCTGGCTCTACCGAATACGTACAAGAAAATATTTGCGGGAAACGACACAAATATTTTTCCTGCTAACAGCACAAAAACATTTTGGAAAATGTCTTTTTTTTGCTAAAATCACGATTTAATGAATTGATACGAGATATTTGATAAACACGTCCACTGACTTCTTTTCTGTCTTTTACATTTTCTCTTCAGTATTTGTGTTCGTGTCCTTATTAAACGGATCGTGTGATTTTCGGTAAATTCATCCATGTCAACCTGCTTGTTTGACATGGCTGACTGGTACTGAGGCACGCGGTCTAATGGGAGGATTATCCCGATGGGCATTTGGTCAGTACCCGTCTACAAGGATCCCACTCGGTCGCACCAAAGTGAATTATTTCGCTAAGAATGTACAGTTTTGTTAGAACTCGGGCGCGAATTTCAGCGGCGGAGAGGCTGGCTGGGCTCGAAGGTCACTCCTTTCTCTATATGTGTATCTTTTCCGACTGGAGGTGTCTGGCTGCTGCGTCTGGTGAATGGCTGCAAATGGAAAGTTTACCTCATGCTAAGATAAGAGTGAGGAGGTGGATGGGCTCAGCTGCAAGAGATTACCAAGCGTACCAGCCACCCTCGGTAGGAGACAAAGAGCAGAGTAATCCCAAAATGGCCATGGAATTGGAGATCGGTTCCCCGCTCCGCACCGGTCCCATTGAGGAGGAAGGCCCCGACGGTTCGAGACGGCGCTTGCGCGACGTCCGAGCTGAACGCCGGTAAATCCTTCTTTATACACCGAACACCAGCCACCCAGTATTAACAACCACATTCTGAGGTCCTAACAGTAAGTTCAACAGGCAGCGGAACTTGTGCACTGAACACTCGAACATCCCACCAAGGAACCGTGCACACGCACCTCCTGGTCACCGTGCCACTATCACACCCATATCCACAGATAACAAATGTTATAACCACCTTGCCTTCACAGTAGGACGTCTTCCGCCGGAGCGAAAACCAGAAAACAAGCAAGATCGAGCGTTTGAGAGTCTCTGCCTACTGTTCGGATTCCCTTCTCCCCGACCCTGCGCTCAGCCTGAGGGTTCACAGATATAGCCTCACTGAATCCAGAGACCTGAGACAGTGTCCTGTTGTCTGGTGAACCGTACCCATCTGGAACGTTACAGACAATGCGTAACACATGGGCGAGTGCGGAACACTATATATTCAAAAAGACATGATTCACTATGTGTAAACCACCGGCTGAACTCCCACCGAATTGCCACCAAATACTTTCCGATTCCATTATTGTGCGCAAATTAAGTTCAGCCATAGACTGGTACAAAATGTCAAACATCTGGAAGAAGCCGACTTTGTAAGAAACTCTAGCGCGCCGTGCAGAGCCGAGTGATTTTCCAGTAAGCTAAAACACAGTTGTAATGGCTGTAATAAGGAACAGCTACACACCACACATGACTTCAAACACAACGCACCGATCGCAACGACACCTTCGGTTCGCCGGGCGCCCAAAGGGCCGTGTCACTTTGTCGCTTTGCTCGGCGAAGCTTGCAGTCAAAAGAGGCGGGCGGCTCGCGGTGGACGGCATGTGCGTGTCTGTTTGTGCCCCCACCCCCCAAGTTGGTCGCGGGTGTTTCGCTCTCTAGACACGGGAATCGGGTGATTAGCCGTGACTCTATTCCGAGAATAAAAAGGATTAAAATAGAAAATCTGCATCGGTTTAACGTGGCTTTAGAGAAGTTTCAGGAGGCAGCGTAATCTGGAAAGTTCACCACGCGACTAGAGGAGGGGCCATCTTCACAAACATTACTACAGCGCACTTCCCGTGCCTTGAGTTTCCACCACCCCGGCTACGCAGCGTCCCCCTACAGTTACTACACTCGTAGACCCCGTCATTCTTTATTTCTACACTCGCCGTGCTGCTGTGCAGCCTGAATTAAGCGGGACGTCCAGATGCACCCGCAAGGCCCGGCGTCGGGTGAGGAGGAGCCACGGGCCGCAGTGGAAAGTGTGCGCGGGAGAGGTTTAGCCAACGCGTGAGGCATATTTCATGGACACCGTTCCCTTCGAGAGCCTTCACCGAGCTGGTGCGAACGGTGACGATCAGGAGAGGCTGCCACGGAACCAAAGCCGTCCTCCACGACCATATCAGGCCTCCTAAGGGTACTTTCCCCCCCACGGCGGTCCAACTCTAATGTGATCCATGTGCTGTATGACGGTTGCTCTGTGTGAGATCAGAGGGCATTGCACAGTTGCATGGATTTACGTGGCCAGTAATTGGGCTTCGGAGCTGAAGTCATAACCACAGTCCCTTTGGCTCGACTGAGGATCTGTATACCGAGCCCGTGCCATTGATATTTATTTGAAAAACACTTTTCTGCCTAATTTCTTTAACTAGCCCCCTTTAGTCGATACGGTGGGCAGTAAGGCTCCACCATCTTCAGGGTCGAGAACCATTTCCGCACAGATCCAAAGCAGGCGACGCTCAGGAGGGGCGACGAGGTGTTAGTCGGTCACTAAAAGCACACGAGCGTGAGCACGCGAACATGCGCTGCCAGGCGAACGCGAACCGAAAGCCCGATCGATCCGACACGGTCTCCCAAAGGCTTCGAAAAGCAGCGGCGCGACGGCTATAAAACTCGCGCCCTCAATTTAAAACATCTCGCAAAATATGGATTTTTTTGACCATGAAGGAATTTCTCAAATCGTTCGGCCACTAAAGACGGACTGTTGCATCACGTCGTTCACTATTCGTCTACGGGGGGAAAAGGTGGACGTAAACGACATTTACCGCGCGATGAATAATCGGACAACTGCCATTTTATTTCGTAGGCGTGTTTTCGGACAGTTTGGTGGTCGAAAACGACACCAAAGCGAGCGCCGCGAGTACAGCATTTATGAGCAGCCAAAGGAAACATACAGCGACGCACCTGAGGGAGGGGTCCTCGGATTTATCTGGACGCTCGCTCGTCCCAAACAGAGGAACACCCGGTGCGCTCTTCAACCTCGTGTCCGTGCGAGGATTTCAAACTATATCCCACCCTCTACCTGCCAGTAAGAAGTAAATAATCCCATAGACTCCCCGATTCCACAACTAGTTTTATTACCTCCGTGAACCTGTTTCAGGAATAAATGTCGACATTTTGGTCGCTGGATCGGAGACTCGTGTGCAGCTCAAGAGCTTTATATATATATATTCGAAAAAGTGGCGTCGTATTTCCATCAGCGTGAGAGTCTCGGGTTGCTTGGTCAGTGTTTGGAATGACTTGGGCTCGTGACTACAAAACCAGCCAAAGGAGCAGTAAATCTCAGCAGACAAATCCCTCCTCGCATCATATTTATGTTAGCAAACAGGGAACCGAGATGCTGATAAACTCAACCAACTGTTTCCCTGCAATAACTTTAGGGGGAACGGTTAGCTTTCGCCATATCCCGCATCTCCAGTCGCGAATTTACTGCGTCACGAGGGAAAATCAACGCGCCGCAGGCCTTTCAAAGAACACCCGGGCACTACGGCATGCTGGAAAAGGCTGTGTTTGGCAGACGTATTATTTGTTTAAACAAACGCGCCCGGCACGCAATGTGTTGCGCGCGTGAGGCTGCCGTACGAGCGCGTAACGCCCGCCGACGTCATTCGGACGACACGGAGGCGCGTGCGACGTACAGCGCCGCGTCGCGCAGAACGCCGGCCAAGTTGTTTGCAAGCAATTAGATGAGCACTTTTGATGGGAAAGCTCTTCCATATGTAGCAGAGAAAAGACTACAAATCAAAAAAAATCTTGATTTAGCGTTTTTTTTATTTTTTAATCGGTGTCGCCACCTTCCATATTTACACAAGTCGCCTTATTGTTGTTAAACAGAAGAAAAGAATGATGCGCAGTAATGTTTCTCTCCAGTCTTTGTCCTGTGAAGTGCTTTGTTTTCTGCAACATGTAGTATTTTGACTGCTTTTTTTCCAAGCAATAATAATTTACACACACACACACACACACACGCAGGATCGGCGCGAAGTGGGGAAGTGCGTTCTGGCAGCTTGTATTAGTTGCGGACCTCTTATAAAGTGGATGTTTTGATGAAGCTCACTGACACATTTACTACGTTACATGGTCCCTGATGTTTTATCCTACCAGAAAAAAAAGGAAAACTTGGTTACGTAGATGATGGAATTGTCCTGTTACTGTACCGAAAACCCTCTGTTGTCAACTCACGTTTGTTTGCCGCGAGAGAGAAAAGTAAGACAGATATATACATGTCATTTTGAAGCATACAAAGAAGCTGTTTGAAGTTAAACCTTCTGGAACACTCTTTGTTGAGCTTTTGTCAGCGATGGACGTTAAACCTGCCGCCATTAGTCAGGAAAACCCTGGGTTTGGATCTCACCGGGGTTGTCCCATGTGGAATTTCATCGTGTCGGAAGGCTGTAACGTCTCCGAGTCAAAATGAGATAACTACCTAAAGTCTGACATTCATTAAACCTGGTCTGAAATGCAATAACTTATACCCAGAACTGACAAGAGGTGCGTATGGCTATTTATGAGAGCAGTATTTCAATTCAAATTATAAACTGCGGACCCCCTTCCACCTCCTCCGAAAAGCCAATAACCAGAAGAACTTAAACAGTTTCAAAGGCCGGTATTGAAGAATGTGCATCCTGACCCTCAAAGTCCAACTATGAGTCAGTGACCATCGAACCTTTTTGCAAAACAATACTACTACAAACTCGCAATGGTTTGTGGCTTTTGCATACACAAACACGACAGTGGGTTCTTCTGCCAGACCTCTACAAACGGAAACTTTTATCTTGAACAAAACTGTGCATTTGAAGGTGTTATTCAAACTGAACGCTCAGCGCGCTAGATGGCATCAAGCGGGACTCGAACAGCAGCTTATCGGACAAATCTCCCATCTTCAAAAACCTTGGAGTGCCGCACCACCTACAGAAGCAGGCCTCTGCACCACGGTTGAACTTATCAAGTTCTAGTTTCTGCTACATCGTTCAGTAATTACAATATTTTTGTTGGTCGAAAGTGTTCGGATTTAAAAAAAATTTTTTTTTTTAAACCTAAACGTGTTTTCCTCCTTAGGCACAAACACTGCGCAGGAGCAGGTAAACTGCTTCCACTCGGGGGTTGACGTGACATCCAGGAGGACAGACTGTGATTTCACACAGCCCCCAGTGGAAGGATATTACCATGCGGGGCCTTCTGTTCTACTGTTTTTCCAGATGATGGGAAGTTCGACTTCCGTTCTTTCTGCCATGAGAACGCACACCCTCAATCTCGCATTTATTAGCATTTTATCCGCGGGATTACTCCGCTGGCATCGCGCCTTTTCCCAAACGTTCAAGCAGAAATGAAGCGGACGCGTGGGATCATCTTTTAATCGCGGCTTTTGCTGTCAGTGTCACATGCGAAAAAGAGTTTTTAATGGTTTGAGGCCAGAAGCTAGTTGTTGGGACATGCAATAGCTGTTTATGATTATCGCGGGGCACGGCTGTTTGGATCCTCTCGGTGGAAATATCGACCGTTTTGGGGGCTAACGAAAATATCCCAAGTCGGAAAACACTTATTTTTCTCATTAAAGGCATTCTCCTTTCGCAGATGGCGGGGTGATTCACTGACCATCCATTCATTCCACATCAGGGTTGCCCCCGTCGTCCTAAGACTCAAGAACGACACCACGCGCAAACATGTGGTCTGAAAGAAGAAAGCGGAGCGAAAAGGCACGGCATCCACTTCGCCGACAGTCCCATCGATCATCTTGACTCCATCTGCTGACTTCCTGGGAGTGCTCATCCGGACTTTCCCGCACACTCTCCACAGGGCGCGTACGCTACAGCTACGGGAGGCCTCGGTGCAGAAGACCCTCGATCGCGTCGCGGAGGGTTACGGCTCCTCAGCGGGTCTCTTGTTTGTACTGTCTTAAGGATGGAGATCGGAGGCCGGGTGGAGGAGTACAATCGCTGAACCTCCCACGGTCTAGCAGGGCACGTCCACACCTTCAGATATTTCCCTGCTTGGAACAGTGTGCAATAACACAACAAGTTTTTATCCACGCAACATCGATCATCCATAGCGGTGGAGTTTACATCATACAGCTGTCATTAGGGTTTGACAGAAGTGCCTTTGCGTGATGCGGTTTTAAATAATGAGATCTCCTACATCCAATGTAAAGGTTTCCACTGGACCACCTGGCAGTAATATAAAACGTGCCCGATCCTTGACTCTTTCCGGACGTTGACACCCAGTCAGAAGGTGATTTCTTCTGCGAAAGCCATTGAACGTTTTCCTTCTGGTGAGTATGAATTCATTACGTCGATCGGGCGTTTGTGAAGAAACGGTCAGAGTCTGTGTCTCGTGTTCGAGGATTTTGTTGGCCGAGGTCTCTGCGGTGAACAATACAAAATGGCTCTCGGAGGAGCCGCGCATGTTCTCGCTTCTAAAAACAATACGTCTTTGTGAGAAGGAGCGAAGGATGGCCAGAAAGCCAACCTGACAACGGGAGCCACCTTGGTGTTACAAAAACGACCGAGCGCCACGAGAAGACGTATTTTCATACAGATCGCTTCAGGAGTATCGCTTGGTTTTTTTGCAGGACAAAATACTGATGTTCATTCCGGGCTTTAAATCCTCCCGCAAAAACCTCAATACGGAATGTGCAGAGGCAGAACGCTACGCTTTACACCGACGTTTTCACAAATAACGTGACACCTTCTGCTATTAAGTCCAGCTGAACACAGCTCCTGTGCTGCGTCCTTTGGAAGCATTAAGAACTTAAAGTAAAGCCAGTTTTGGACTCAAGTGTTTTTCTGCATTTCCATCTCAATGTGCACGGATGTAAGGCAGCGAACTTAACAGGAGGCAAGAAAAAGTTGCGTCAACCCTGTACAGTTTTATTAAAGATATTTACATGGCGCCGTGGTGCCCAATATTCGAGAGGAGCTTTCAAAAGAAAACAGCCTTTCGGGGACGTTTCTATAATTTTTATTCCGCACCTCTTACCACATTATTATTATTCTGACAAAGTCCAAGGAAAGAGTAGGTTCTCTGTCAAATAATCAAACCGCAAACAAGATTCATACATTAGAAGATTAGAACTCCTTAAACTTCATCACTTGAAGATTAAGTTAAGAACATTGCACCGTCTCTGCTGTGAGTTTAAGACTCGAAGAGAATTTCCACTGCTGTCCATTAAGGACCGAAAGTGCCGGACAGATCAAAGGAAACCCCAGACTGTAAAGTATTTACTGAGAACTATCAGGTCTGCCGGTCATTCTCCTACGTGCTTTTACTTATTAAAGCTCTCATTTGAGGTTCCCTGAACGTTCTCTTTATTCCATAAAGCAACCTATATATCAATTGCGCGTTTGGTGAAGCTGCGCAAAGCGCTGCCCGGCCGCGCAGCTGCAGAGGGGGTAAATCTAACGGCGGCAGACGGAAGGGTCTGTGAGACATTACTTATCGCTGCCTGAGAACTGCAGGCGTCTGCTCTGATGTGGTTCCTGTGATTACAGCAAGGTACGGAAGACCAGCAGCCTGCCATCGCGCTATTCAAAGTGCGGTTAGATGTCTCCCCCTCCCTCGATTTCTTCTCATGGATGGTGCACTGGTTGCTGGCGCAAGGCATAGAGTGGGCCTTTGTGGGCCGTAAAATCTCACTGTAGCAATCAGAAGTACACGGGTCCGAGCTGCAGACATCAAATGGGAGTCTGCCAGGGCTTTGAACTATAAAAATAAATACTGAATAGGACCACATTGTGTTGGCCGAGCCTGAAGCTTATACTCATCTGTCTTAGTGTACACTGGTGGGAGTGTTTAGCTTGGACTTTGTCCACTGCATGTGGTAGCTGTAAGCCCCCCCCCCCTCCACTAAATCACCATTTTTGGGGTACTCTTGATAAAGTGGCTGGCTAAAGGCTCATTCTGACAGAATTTCACATGCTGTGCACCTTTTCTATCCTTCCCAAAGAGGAACCTTGCGAGGACAACATTTGTGCCATTAGCAAGGGCTCAGGGTCAATCCAGCAGCTCGGGCAGCACAAGGGCCCGAAAGAACGATTTTTAAAACGAGAGGATGTGGGGAGCTGAAAGGAAGTCAGAAAAGCGAAGCACCTGAGTCAGATGGGTTTTGTTCGTGCGGTTGGATGGAGGCCGCCCACCAGGCGTCCAAGAGTTCTCCCCCGTGTGGAGATCAGGCTGGGCCAAGGCCCATTATGAGCTTCGCCGTTGAAGCAAAGCAGGTGATCAGGGAACTCAAGACCACTGGCTCTTTTACACAGACTACGGCGAAGTCGTAGTACGTACATGACCTTGCGGTCTTCTGATTACATCTGCAACGTTTTATTATTACACCTACAGAAGAGGTTCGCTTTTCCCGCTCCGCGAAAGTGTGTTTGACTAAACGGGTCCCTGGGGTGAATCTGCACGTGCTCGGTCTGGCGCGGGCGGGGGGTTGCGATAGGAGAATCGTGCCGGGTCTGACTTGCGGTTGGCATCTCACACAGCAGCACTCATCTCACTACGTCGAGAAGGAAAGGCAACGCAACAAGGAGTGGTGTTACATGGCAGCGTGGCCCGGACAGGTTTCCGGAATGCTCCGCCAAAGGTATTCCGCTATGGAATGGAGAGCCGGTATTGATGTCATTAACCTTTCTTCATACTTTCAAAGCAGTGCCTTTACTGGAACTTCACTACCAATAAGTCATTTCACAGAACGCAGCTAATGCAAACTCATCGTGCATTTATTTGAACGTATATCAATATAAAGACCCGGCACAATCTAACAAGTCTGACGTAGGTTAAAATTTCTAGAGGCCCTCGTCTATAGATTATAACAAACACCTGTTGACGGCATACTGAAGCCTAACCCTATCAACCAGGTGCGTCGAGCTCCGTGTGTCAGGCCAAATCCACCTGCTGCAAGTCTACAGACAAATATGGAGGATCCGTGCATAAAAATGAATACAAGTGAAACTGTGTGGTTTTCTTCCAGTCAGAAGGAAAGGAACCCTGCGGTGGTCCCAGCTGAAGGCATCACTCTCAGGTAACACTTTGGTGAATCATCGCCGGCAAAAAGGCTACAGCGTTCAGAATTCTGCGGAACAGAGCTGAGGAACAGGCTGCTTTCCTTTTCGAGCCTTTTGCAGCGAGAGCTCGGTGACATCTTGGTATCGAGCTGTGTGTTTTGCTTTGAAAAACTAAGCAAAGACGCTGCGGCGCAGCTCTCGATCCAGGATAAGATTATCTCAGCTGTCAGGGTGAATTCTGGTTTCCAGCTCCTGGATCTCATGTTATCCCTGCTTAAACAGATGCCATCTTGGTGCCCGCTTTAAGTGGAAAATGAAACTTTTTTGGCCTGAAAGTTAAAGGCATCACCATCAATCCCATTTGTTTTAAAACAGGTGTTTAGTAAGGTGATAGCTTGGGCATATCTTCCCAGTCAGCCAAGAAGATCTACGCTTGCTCCAAAAGCAGTATGATGCACCTTGATGTGTTAGACTGGCAAAAAACACGCACATGCGCTTGGATCCGAGGCACCGAGGGCTGCGGCTTATGGTGCTTTAACTGTCGTCTGTCCGGACCACTCTAGACACCTCCTTCCATCGCGGCGTTGACGGTTCCCCTTTGACTCTCAGTGGCTAACTGTTGCTTCTTTCAGCAGCTGTGCATTTGCATCTGCTGTACATTTGCCCGGGACCCTTGGGTGGGGCGGCCAAGTGTGTGCGGATGCGTGTGCTCGAAGAGTGCAACGCAGGCTTTGCTTTACTCCGTAATTCCCACAATGCACCCAGACGGCGGCCTGCTCCGCTGGGCACCACTCTTGCACGTCTCGACATCTTTAATGGGAATTCGGAGTCTGTCCTTTTCAGACATCTTTCTATTAGAATGACAATGCAAACGGAGAAACTGAGAGCATAAACGTCAAAAGAGATGCTGCTGACAGACGATACGCTGTATTACGTGCAGTTTCACGCAACATGAAGCACTTGGTTTGCCGCTCATCATTTTGTTTGTTCTCCATGCATGTAATTTTGTCATCTCTTACTTGCCTCACTGATATGTCTATACCGTCCTGAAACAAAGGCGCCAAAACTTGCACTTTAACCACAAGATCCCTGTCATTTTGTTAGATGAGAACTAATGGTTTGTTTCCTAACCTCCTCCTAGCTGGAGGTGTTGGGATGGAAACTGGTGATGTTGGGATAGAAACTGGAGATGTTGGGATGGGAACTGGAGATGTTGGGATGGAAACTGGAGATGTTGGGATGGAAACTGGAGGTGTTGGGATGGAAACTGGAGATGTTGGGATGGAAACTGGTGATGTTGGGATGGAAACTAGAGGTGTTGGGATGGAAACTGGAGATGTTGGGATGGAAACTGGAGATGTTGGGATGGAAACTGGAGATGTTGGGATGGAAACTAGAGGTGTTGGGATGGAAACTGGTGATGTTGGGATGGAAACTGGAGATGTTGGGATGGAAACTAGAGGTGTTGGGATGGAAACTGGAGATGTTGGGATGGAAGCTGGAGGTGTTGGGATGGAAACTGGAGGTGTTGGGATGGAAACTGGAGATGTTGGGATGGAAGCTAGAGATGTCGGGACGCTCCACTCTTCTACAAACTGGCTCCTGTGTTAGGCTGTGAACGCCCACTGAAACAACTGACATTTTATAGAGGTACTTATAATTCAGATGTATTTATATATACACACGTGCAGCACGTAACGTTATAATCGAGACTCATTCTAACATTGACCTTTCTCGCATTGTCGAGTTCACATTTCTAGCGGCAAAGAACCGTGTTAGAACGAACACAGCCGTTCATATTTGACGGAAGCAATTTGTTTGTCTTCAGCGTTTGCGCAGACACCGCATAGCAGCGAGAACATTACACGTCTCGCTTCCTTTCTAATACACACATAGCATGCTGTTTACGTGGCAGCCAAAGTACCGTACGTTACCTCTTTATTGTTCTCTTTGGCCACGCGTGCATAAGTAATAACGCTACAAAGGTTACCTATTTTCGACCAGTGCGCATTTTGTCAAACGTTCCCCCTTCGGCGAGCCGAGGATGCGAGACGCGGATCTCGAGTGTGTTTTTAATATGTTCTTGGATGTGAAATGTGCTGATCGCTGCAGCTGTCAGACTCCAAGCCAGACTGGCAAACGGCTGCGTTTCGGGCCTGAAACTCGATACCTGGGGAGCGAACTAAACCGACTCCCTTTTTCGTATGCGAAATCTGCCATAAATCTGCGACGTGTGACTCTTTTGCCCGTCTGTAGCGGGTTGACCTTAAATCTCTGCCACCTCAGCCAAGCGGCGCTCCCCTTTGTTTGGCTGAACCCGTGGCACTGACCCATCACCCAGCCTCCACGTGTCCCGCCCCCCCCCCCCCCCCCCCCCCCCCCCCCCCCCCCCCCCCCCCCCCACCCCCCCCCCCCCCCCCCCCCCCCCCCCCCCCCNCCCCCCCCCCCCCCCCCCCCCCGTCTCCGTGGGCCAAGCCCCTGAATCACACCACCAGATGAACGTCGTTCCCCTGGATGAAACAGCTGCTGGATATTAATGTTACTCATGCTTGGCATCTGAGCGTCAGCATGTTGGGCCAAGGAGCACCCGCACTTTAAATCACTGGCACTGTGGCTGCGGTTTCTCCTGCTTTCAAGATACCAGATTTGTGTTTGTGTTCTCATTTCTGCTGCTAGGGGTTCTTCACTAGGTTTGGAATTTAAAGCACTGAAGTAAAGATGGCTGCAGTTATTTTTTTACACGCCGTGTATAGGGCTTTTGCTACGAGCTTCTGAATTCTCACTGCTATAAAAATAAAAATGTATGTCTAAGTGGCTTGCAGGCCACGGTGCCAAGCAAATATGGAGCATTTTGTGAAACCTCTTGCATGCCCTTGGATGTGCCTGTTCTTCGTAGTGAGATGGAACAGAGTAACCAAACACACGTGAAGATTCAACGTACCACACAAAGAAGTTCTTTGTCCACGAGCCCTTTCATGAGAAGAGAAATAAGTAAATCAGCAAAACGATTGTTTTTTTGTCATAAACTGCTGTAGTGGCATGTCATCGGTACTTAAATCCCAACTCAAATAGCTGCTTGGCTACCAGCGAAAACCAGGAGTCACGTTTGTGCCAAGTCGCAAACTTATTGCATTTTAGGCCCGCATTTGAGCCATAGTATGTAGAATGTCACACCAAACCACAAAACTCAAGGAACACCAGAGCATTTGAACTGATTTAGTAGAAGGTCCTTTGGAATATTTCCCTTTCACTTGAGTCACTTGAGTCAAAAAGCAGCTTTGAAAAAGCATGACCTTCTAAACAAGTAGAGCAGGAACTGGCGACCATATTTAAACTTTTTCCACACGAAACGCCAACCTTCGGTTACACGTTATTTGGCAAAAACGCATCTGTGTTGAGAAAATGTGAGGACAACAGTTTAAATTAAACCGTGACTGTCAGAAGGTTAAGAAAAATCATAAAACACCAGTGAAAAGTCCGAGGATGCCTGCTTGAAGCCTCACTTACTTGTGTGGTGCTTCTTATCCCCGGAACCAGCGAACACGACAGATTTCTCATGTAACTGTAATGCTTCTACTTGCTGTTCACATGAAATTGATTATAAGGAACAGATCCGACTGAAAATGTTTTATTTGCAACCATCCTCACTTAAGTCTATAATTTATTCCACTGAAAAAGCGTTTCACGGAAACGTCGTGTCCCCGGATACCGTGTCCCCAACAATTTGCCCTGCAATGAGCTGAGAGTGGGAACCATTTTCCATTACAGAACGGCCAAAACAACCCAGCGACCAAAAATACTTTTGGATCGTACAGATACTGTTTTGTAGAGAACTTGTGCAGATTTTTTCTGTTAACAATATCCTACTGGTTGTGTTTACAGTTTTCGCATAATTTTGTCCTGGCATGGGGTATGACACTCGAGACAACGGCAATTTGGGCAATTTATACAAACTGTCCGCTTTATTCCTTGTCAGCTAAGTCAGCACGAGAGCACAGACTTGGTAAGTATTTTCACAAACTTGAAAAATTATCATTTCTGATTTACTTAAGTTGGAATAAGACATTTTCCAGAAGAAACAAAAGCTAAAGGGAAAAGGGAAGAAGAACAAAGAATGTGAGACACACGATGTCCAGCTGAAACTTGAAATGGCACTGGAAACAAAGCGTCCCGTGGTTGAGGGAAAAAAAAAAATCGAGCCGATTTAGAAACAACTTCTAAAAATATTTGCAAACATTTATTACATTTACAACCAAAGCATTGCAGATGCATTCTGCTCATCCCCACACATTACTCATCAGGTGGTGGGTTCCACTTCAGAAGCTTCTGAGAGCGAAGCAGTAAGCCGAGGCCAAAGGAGCCGATTACCACGCCCGTGTCATTCCCTGACCGATTCCAAACTAAAACCGCGGACCAGCAGGTGCATCTGAAAGCGCTGCACTTCAGCGCAGAAGCTGGGAGAGAAGAGAGGAACGTGCGACGGGATGATGAGGGTACATCAGTTTGGTATAGGTTCGATATTATTTTCTTATGTCCCCTGCTTATGGCGTGCCTGGTTCGCTTTTATTATTATGTGCTTGTCTGCAGTGGCAGGCTTAGAGGGATGGGGGCCCTGGCCTTAAGTCGTCTTTTGGGCCCTACCTACACCATAGTATAAAAAGCTACACTTACTCCTGGATTTGCTCCCTGGCTGGTCGCTCCCCGGAACCGGCACGTCCCGGCGTGCTACGCAGCGGCCCCCATCACAGAGAGCAGGTGGACTTGGCTTTGTAGACCACAGCACACGTGTTCTCGTATACATCGTGCATTCAGAAGGCCGCTTATAGAATATCTGAAGAAGGGGCCGACCGATTTGCGCCGCCATACCACGATGTTCTGCGTTGACAGCAGTTGCAGAGACAGCAGAATCCTACGTGTTCGTGCATGGAATACGGTAGCAAAGCTAATATATTTTCTCTGTACATTTTCCCTGTATATATCTTATATTTTCCCTAATCCGAGCCACGGCTATGGATATGTTATGCAAGAAAGGGTTTTTTCGAGTTCACAGGAAACGGAGGCCTTTCCAACACACTCCTTCAGTCCTCAGGCACTTGAAAGGCTACGCTTGGGCTATTTTGACTGCTTAGCGTATCCCAGCCAGAACCGTAGGTCTCACTGTGGGTTCCGAAAAGGGTGCTGACCAGTCGCTCTTCTGGGTTTAGCTAAATTAGAATCAGCCTCACGTATGGAGCTCCTAAACCAAACCATCACAGGACTCTGAAACTGTATCTGCACGCGACTCCTGAGGAATAGATGGGTTTATGTGGACTGAGAGCTTGTGTGTGCCGACCGGTGCCACAGACTCTGACTAGACGAAGAAGTTGGAGTCTAAGAGCAGTTACGCATTTGCAAGAGCTGAAGTTTAGCTACTAGTGGGAAGAGCTGCAACCGTGTCACAGCCACAGAACAAAAAGCACAAGGATTCTGAACCTACTGTTGTGTCGCCTGGTGCGTTTATTACGACAAACAGGAGGGAATGCGGAAACCCCCCAGGACGGAGCTGCTGTTGTACCGTTAATTTTAACTTCTACCGTAACACATCCAAATGCAATCCCCATAAGCCGAGTTACAGAAGAAAAGACGTGCAACCGGCAACAGGCCGATCACACGGGACTCACGGCTATTTGACATGTGTTTTTCGTGATTTTAAGGTGTGTCTTGCGTGTTAAATGATCAGCTGTCATACAGGAGTGTGTGTTTGCCAGAATTTTTCTCCTGTTGGACCACGGTGGCTGAACCGAGGCAAATGCATAACTTCTGCTGAAGGCCTGGGAATAACTTACTCAGTGCAGGACGCAAGAGACCCATGGAAAATGAATGAAACTGTACAAGGGAGGAAAAGCCGTCCAAAAACAGTTGTGACACACTGTATGGTGCAGACGTTGATGCCCAAAACTTTGTTTTTCTTGACTGTAGTTTTGCTAAGTACATCTGAGGACATTCATCAGTTTTTTGCTTTTTTAAAATTATACAGTCCTGTGCAAAAGTCTTAGGCACCTGTGGGAAAAATGCTATAAAGCGAGGAAGGTTCCAGAAATAATGCCACGAATACTTATTACCTTATTTACCTTCTAAAAAGTGCAGTAGACAAAAAAACCTCAGTCAGATCAATACTTGGTGGGACCACCCTTTGCCTTTAAAACAGCACCAATTCTCTTATGAAAACTTGCATGCAGTTTAAGGTAGAGGTCGGTAGGTTCCTCCAAACATTTTGAGGAACCGGCCACAGTTCTTCTGCACACTTTGACTGTCTCTGCATGTCCTCCCAGACTGACTCGATCATGTTGAGATCAGGGGTCTGTGGGGACCAGACCATCTGTTGCAGGATTCCTTCTTTTTGCTCAACATAGTTGTGTGTGACTGAGGTTGGGTGTTTGAGGTCATTCTCAGGCTGCAGAATGAATTTGGGACCAACCAGAAACCCCCCTGATGGTGGATAAGAATCTACCTGTACTTCTCAACACACATTCAAGTTGCATGACTAACACTTTTGCCCAGTACTTGTATATATATTTTCATAAAGTCATTCATATATATTCAAACTTTATGATGACAGATTTTTGTTGTTTGATTTTTCATATTCCATCGCAACCACCACGCAGCTAGCGTGGTGCTATAGCAACACAAAGTCTTACTTTTTTTTTTTTTAGCAATGGAAGTATAATAATAAAAAGAACAAATTAAAATTTTCTTTAAACGAATGGAAATATAATGATGTATACACTTTTCCACTTCAAACTTCATCCAAACACACTTCATTAACAATGCAGAGAATCATTTCCATGAGGAAAATTCATCTCAGTCACGTCCAGCACTTCCAACATAATGAAATCCTCATTTCAATTGTTTACCATCTCATATATATAATTTGAGCAACTATTAACACTTCTGGGGATATAAATGTTTGCACATCTGGAATAAGGTGGTGAGCAGAAGTTGCATTTGCCTTGACCGCTTCATCCACGGCTGCACATTTAGTGTTTGAATGGCCCTCATTTGTTTGATGGATGAGAGGGATCGGCCCCCTGTGAAGAGGCCTGCTGTTGTCTATAAGTTCACAAGGAAGATGAAGGATCTCGAGAATGCAAACAAAGGTGAACACTTCACACAGACCACAACGCACAGCTTTAAAGCTCTAGTCATAGTTCGGAGGATGCATTACGTTAATAGCGTGAATATTACGGGCGCATTCGTGTCCTCGCATGTTCCGTGAAATCGGTCACATTCACAAACCCCTTCACAGTCAGATTTCAACGTTAAACTGTTTCTAGAAAAATATTTCCCGTAGATGCCTAACTTCAGTCTAACTGTACTAAATGCGTATGACTAGTCTTGGGAGCAGATCAAGACAGAAAGACAGCCGGCTGATTTTTTGCCTATAAAAACAGCTCTCTGAAGGGAAAAAAAGAGAAGAGGCTCACGGTTAAATTTTAATACAAAAGCGTCATTTTTGCATTTTTTTTTTTTTTTTTAAAACAGCCAAGAATGCGCTCATCCGTCACATCGCTGCTGGCCAACGCAAAAGTCATTTGATGTCATTCAAAATTAAAATAACGGTCTAACTAAAGCGGCAACCGCCAACAGGCGCACGTAGCTTTTAAGAGACATAGCAACCCCGATCCACACTCGCGCGCGCAACATGGCGAAAGCTGCGGACAAGTGCACGGCGGACTAATGTAAGCCGAAGTCTTCTGGCAGCCACGAGAGCGCCATGCTAATTCCCCAGGAACAACTCCATCAGCTGTGCAAATCCTCACGAACCAAACAGACAGGTCTATGGGAAGGAGAGACCAACGGAGCGGAACGCACTGCTTCCATCGCCAGCTTTGTCCCAAGATCTCAAAGTCACGGAGTTCCCACGACATGCAGATTTCCAAATCAAGGTGTTTCCCCCCCTTTTATTTAAATAAACCAAGATAACTAAACTTTCAGGAACCATGTCACGTCCTGAAGGACCGCGGCGTGTGTACGATTTCACTCCACCTGAGCACTTTGCCGCAAACCACAGCTAAGAAGCCTTGGTTTATTTTATTTGTCAGACAGCCGACGTATCTATTCTCCCTTGTCTCTAATTCAAAGGAACTTATAAACTTTTCTTCTGTTGTTCAGCAGAGTATTTTCATTGAACAACTTGCACCGAGTGTGTTGTTCAAGTTACTACACCACTAGCAGCAGAAGGACCTGAACCATCAAACACCAAGAGTTCCATTCTCAATTCTGAGGTCAAAAAGAAAAAAAAAAGGGGGGAGGGGGGTCACAAGACGCCCTCTTCTATCTAGTTACCAGAGGTATGTAGTAAAATGTCACTGAAGTGTGAGTTATGAATCGCACAACTACTGAACGCTTACTAACAACACTTCTGAACAATGCCCACAAAGTTAAACAAACCCATTGAAATAATACATGGAGCAGAAAAAAAAAAATGGTGGAAAATCTGACAAAACGTTGACTTTATTTTCTCATCTCACGAGTGTTCGTGAGGCAACATGTGGATCTGAAGAGTCGACGCTGGCGTGTCATCTTCCCCTGCGTGTGGCTGTGGGCTCTCCATCTACTTGTTATGTGGAACACATGATGTTCTCTCCCTTTGTTATTTGAATTTCACAGAACTTAAAACAACTCTCCGAGCGAGTTTACAATGTACTGTGTTTCAAAATGGCAAAACGCAAAGTGCTGGAACATGTAACATCATCCAGAATCCCTTTAACCACTACAGCAGGCAACCTGAAGCTCATAAGTTGGCATGTCTGTTTAATATGTTTCAATTTTCCTAATTTGAGTTGAAGATATAAAACACTTTTTCCCCGAGAAATCCTACATTTTCAAACCTGACACTTGTTTTCCAGCAGACACATAAACCTTTCGGTACAATATGGGTATTATTACTACATCTAAGTGTTGATTTAATCCAGAAAAGAACTAATCCCAGCACAGAAGTGTAATGCGCCACTTTTCGTAGTAATACACATTCTGACTGAACCGGCCCCAAATTATAGGACGGATACAGCTTTAAAGTGAAGGAAAGCAAAGTCCGCTGTAAATTTGATTTTTACACGCCTCCCAGATTTGGGAAAAAAGCACCTCTTTGATAGGATCGCGGGTCAAATAAAATTCGACCACACTTTTATTAGGATTGCAGAGCCTCTCTTGCACAAAGCATCATAAATGTACGCTACGTCACATCAGACCAGATGAAAGGGACATTTCCTTGTTTTTTTTGTTTTTTTTTATTTTAAGGGCCGTATTTTATAGGTGTTTTCGGTGTGATTGTTTTTTTTTTTTTTTTTACTTGGACACACTAAGATTGATCTTAAACTAAAGGGGTTCCTTTGACGTTATGTGAATAACTTTTGGGTCGTAAGAAGTGCAGTGACTACAGTCATTGCCTTGGACTTGAAATACCTGCTTAGCAGTCCCCTCCGCAGCAACACCCCCGACCAAGTTACTTGCTCCAGTAAAAATTACCCAAACGTATAGGTGGATAAACGCCTGCAAGCGTGTCTGTTTTCATAACTGAAGGACACTGTTGAAGTTCGCAGGCCGTCGCCACCAGGCTCGGAAATGGCTCTCTCCTGCAGGCTGTCGGACGGCACAGGGACTCATCGCCACCGCCGACATCACTGACCTCTTAGCTATTCATCTTTTCTGTTTATTTATTTTACATACATATTTACGTCATCTTTCCAGGAGAGACAACATTTCATTCTCTCTAGTACATCTGCCTAAGTGCAGAATGGCAATAAAATGAGTTTTGAGCCTTGAAGCAACTTAACACCGAGTCACTTAAAAGCAACAGGCAAGAAAACAAACACAAGTTTGACACGAGATGAAGGAGCTCCGACAGTTTACAGCGTGACCTGAACAAACCCGCCATCGGGCCATTATAATTTTGCAATCTCTCACCTGGAGGACACGAGCACCTTTGTTTGCACGACGGCACAATGTCCGAACTCCCGGTCGGCGACATCAGACGCTGTGATAAAACACAGCAAAGAGTCTGAAGTGCTTAAACAAACTGTGTTTCATGTCCCCAAACTAATCGCGAACACGGAGCTCATTGACTAAATAACTTTCATCGGGTTTCCCTCGTGCCAGCGATGAACTCAGCGTCTTAATACTGTCATCTGTGCTGAACCTCGTGCACAATGACAAACGTGCAACGCACGACTTGAAGGGCTTAACCGATACAATATATTTCTGATGCTGAAGAATTAAATAATCCAGCAGATCATCGAATACTTTTAATGTGTGTCCAATCGTAAACGTTTGCATGTGTCTCGAATAATCCATAAAACGTTACTTCCTCGAGTTCGTGAACTTGCAAACACGGGCAACTTTAAAGGTCCCGGAAAAACAGCCAATTAGTTCGGCAATAAAGAAATGCATTTAAAGAATGTTTCTGGCCAGCGTGAGCAGAAACTTGTTAAGTAAAACGGAAAAATTAATTTGTTTAATTAGTTTGGCTATAAAATTGACATTCCACAAAAGAACTGGAGCACTGACCAACCCAAGTTCTTAGTTCTGGGAAATCGTACGCACACGTTGCCGCTGTTGAACGGCAGTTCGTACCCAAACACCAAACGGGATAACATCTCCTGCACTTTTTGGATTTAGACACAGAATAATGTATCGACAACACAAAGTATTTTCGAAACAATTTTCAAACGGTGATGGTCACCAACTGCTTTTCCGAGTCAACGCTGAAGTCAGCTAGTGCCTGTTGAGGAAGCACCGGCACCCGAAGCACATCTTTGGACCAACAGAAAGAGAACACGCAGATGGCGCACAACACGCAGACCGAGCCGGATTCGCGCCCTCATCCAAACTCAGAGCTCAGGGGTGCCACTAGCGCCACTCGCTGCACCGATATGCCACCCCCACTGTCATAGCACTGTTTATGACATTGTGGAAAGAGGTCGAGGTCTTCTCCCTGACCACTGCGTTTCGTCAAGAATGCACGCATCTGCTCTGTTTAAATAACCCGGCGTAGTCCGGTCTGCCCCCAACAGGACCACAGCTCTCTGAGCCAGAACAGATCTTGGAGCTTGAAAGGATTAGCAGCAGCCAAGATGACATGAGGAAGGAAGTGGAACTGACCCGGTGACACTCCTACCACCTTATCCTTCTGTCCATTCCAAAGAAGGATCCCTTTTCGACAAGGTTACCTAATTCTTCTTTCTAGGGCATCCCTGCAGTAGACGGAGCAGCGTACCAGTTCGATAGGCACTGTTAGGGGTCACTTCCCGGCCGGTGATTTGAACGCCCGGGCAAAGCGAGTTCCGTGGGAGACCCCGTCTGACCCAGTCCCAGTGCGCTCTGCTGGTGGGAAACGGTTGCCAGCAACAGATATCTTGGGGAGATGCCTAGTCTCCAGCCACTGCCAGCAACAAGTCAGCTTCTCCCTTGTCAAACAGGCTTGCATGTGCTTACATCTCTGGTTTTATTGATCTCAGCCGCACATGTTTCCTATCTTTATCGGTACCAGTAAACACTATCCCTTTATAACTGAATTGTGATCCGGAGAGTTACGCACAGGCCCCCGAGACTTAATAAGACTGGGGTATTTACTTGTTTGTTGAAATCGAGGACTCGGAACAATAACCAGTCCCTTTAGTCGTCCCCTCGGCTCTGTGACCCGATCCATACATCTTAACGTATTGTACATCAGGACTGGCGTGGGACTCACTTTCAGTCCAGCGGCTATACTGTACACATTATACCAATGAAACTCTACAGCTAGCGCAGTTGCCTCGCCCCCCACGCGCTAACCAGACGAAGCCATTTCGTGTCTGGTGATCATAACCTGAAATTACAAGTGGAGTTATGAGTAACAACAACGTACGATACGGTGATTTTCGTGGGTTTTCAAAACTTGTTCGGGTTTGATTCACTCGTCTGTCACTTTGTCGAAGAGTAATGGGTTGATATGTTTCTGGTAAGGTTAAAACCTTGTAATCCTTAGTTCAAGCGGAGCACGAAGAACCCGGCATCCGCTGTAGATGGAGAAATCCAGTGCAGAAAATAACAGCCATCCTGTGTTCGGTCTACAGAGAGTACCATCAGAAAATACTGATGAAGTTCACAGTTTGCCACACTGCACAGCCCGGATGCTAAGCCCCCAGAAGCGGATCGAAGAACGCTCACGTGGAACGAAGCCCTACGCGCTGAAGCAGAGACCGGCCGCGCGGCCGAGCCGTGACCCCTTCTCATCGCCAACGTGTACGCTGAGATGAGCTTACTGACACCACCAGCAAATTTAATGTTATATTAATGACATATCTCTTTTCTGGAAGAGCACCTTGGTCGACAATATATCATCTGTAAATGTTTTGCTTGCTCGGATACTGAGAGAGCTCGTGGAAAATAAGGCGTGAAATCCAACTCAGACGAGAGATGTATACAGGACTGGGAGAAAAGAAGGCATATTTCTGTTATGAGACTAGCAGGTGTTAGTTTTCAAGCAAAATGCAAGCTAACTTGAAAGGTAACCGACGGAATATCTTCTCACATCAGCAGTGTTAACACTGATGGACGACATCCTGGCGCTTTAAACACACGCTAGCTCTTTTTCTAGAGAATGGGTAAGATGCAGCTTTATTCTTATTATTTTTGTTAATTGGCACCTCCGTTTTTGATGCTGAACTTCAAAGGAACACAGTCGTCTGACTGGGTCTAAAATAACTGAATCAAAGTACATAAGAAATGCTAAATTTGTTCCTGTAGGACTTACAGTGCAACATCGCATTACTTTGATTTATTGGAAATGCAGGGTTACGCTACACAAATTTGACCCTCAGGGTTTTCAGATATGCAAAGTCTTTCAGGTCAATTCCTTTGTTTTACATATCGTCGGTATAAAAGCGGAAATAATCAATTGACCGCGTTTTTCAGGTTATTTGCGGCCGATACAGAAGAATCAGCACCGCGACCAACATTCGTGTTACTCGAATATCATTGAAATGCTGCTATAAAAGTGAATTTCAAACGCTGCAGGCAAAAAGACCCGCAGCAGGTTATCCTCTACTTTTTAGCGCTTCTATCGCTTTAGGCGCTTATTTTTAGCCATATTAGCACCACGTGTCCTGGAGACAATGTAACCTACATTAAAGAATCGTTGTTTTGGAACAAGGAGATGCTCTGAGTTGACTTTACTTCTTTGATGTTATGTTGTTTTGTTTGTGACTGTGTGACAGCCATTTTTTAAGCCCTGTTTCAGCGCAAAACAGCCTTCAGACTCGAGGCTGTTCTCCCAGTGAGTTTTAAGTTCCCAAGTTTCAACTCGATGCCGGGCTTCGCTTTAGACTTGCTCTGAGCGACACGCTGGGACGTGCCGATGACCACCGTGTGCTGCGGCTGGGAGACCGTGCGGTGATGGACACGCTACCAATAAGCATATTGTTTTTGTCTGCGGGGGGCTGTATCTTTTAACTACGGCGACCAGCCAAACCGATTTGGCCATCCTCCCAGAAAACTTCCATTAACTGCAAAAACAAACACAAAACACCCTATTCTTTTCATCGGGGATTCAAGTATTTTAAGCTTTAACCTTTTCGCCTTTATCGCCACGGTCGCTGTCATCCGAATTTGACGGTACCCTTTCTTAACATTTTTATGCCTATGTTTTGTACGCGCTTTCCCAGCGATCACTCTGACAATACTGTGGCTTTCACACGCAGAGAGCGGGCAAATCAACATTCAGTAGGTAGCTCGTGCCCATCTCGGCGACGACCTTGTCAGCGGCGGTCCCGCACGGCTCATTTGGAGGTCTCGTCTTGCCTCTTTCGCTTCTAGGGTCAGCTTCAGCGTGCCAGTACACATCAGCATTGTGCAGACAGCAGATCTCTGGACACACAGGGGCTGACGGCAGCATTACGGCAGATAACTTTTAAGCACGCTAGGCTGGACAGCAGTACTGTGTTGGGGCCAACTCTCTTCGAAGCCATGCAGATGACTAAGGACCTGAATTAACCACAAATACCTACCGAGTTAAGACTTCATACTTGTGCATTGCACGTGGACCATTATGTTATACCCTTTGTGCCAGATTTGTCATATATAAAGCAAGATGATCCGGCCAACCGAAAACATGTGAGATCTGCTATTTAATAGTGTGTTTCTGAAGGAACTTATGGGGCAAACTAAACAATATGGACAACATATTAAGTACCTTACATGCGGACTCTACGTGCTCTTTACAGAACAAGATTGCGGTGTACAGCGTTTGAGGAGAATTTTCATTTCGTGTTTTGCAGTGTGGATCACACAACCTGAGCACGAGTCCATCCCAAGACCACCATGGGCCACATTCAAGACAAGACCAAAGAGGTTTGAGCCCAAGATAAGACTCCAGGAAGACATTAGTGGGGGGGGGGGGGTGAATCCAAGATGAGACCAAAACCTATGCAACACGAGACTACGTCAAGTTTGGTTGTCAAATAGTCATAGAAAGCAATCAAAATGGGAATCAAACAAGAAGCACAAACAGCATAAACAGTATTGAAAACTGGCTCAGATATCAAATATATTCACCTCCTGGCCCACGTCCATCCGGGGTCAAACAATATCGCCAACTAAGTACAGCTGCTGAAATGAATGGATCGTGTTGACTTATGTGTTTACAATTTTGTTAGAAGTATGACATATCATGCTAACAATGCTTTGTGCAAACAAACCCACACTGGGTTCCTTAAATATCACAAGGGAATGTTTGGAATAAAACAAACCATCTATCCATTACCCTCAACCTCTTTTTTCCTGGTCAGGGTCTCGACGTTCAAAAGCACATCCCGGAATCACTGGGCACTCGACTATGAAACTGGATTTAAGAGTTCACACATACATTGCTAAGTGGAGAATGAAGCCAGCGTAGCACAAAAACGGAAGAGACTCACGATTCCGATCCCATCGACGTCCTTAAAGCGCGTGACTTTGCGTCGTCGCCGCGGTCGCCGCTTTGGTGCACCGTGAGCTTCCTTTTAAGCCAAGTTTGCATTTTTGGCTGAATTTAATGGAAAAAGCGAAACAATAGTGGACTAAATATGATATATTGTAAACAAAATTACTTAACTTAAGCCAGTTGCTTACAGTTTAATGTTAAAACCATAACATTAGGCACTTACAGGGAAAGGCTACATTCATCACCGATTCACAGTCCAATCGTACATGCTTTTGGCAACTAGAGCAGGGCAGGGTTTCTTTCCAGAAACATCGGGGAACAGACCACGGCTGAACCCTCGCCCCTGGTGCTGAGGAGGCAGGGATCTCTGTGCCTAAAAATTTGCTCATCTTCACATCAGAGACATTTATTAGTCCAAATAGTCTATTATTTACACGTGGCAAGACGTGTACGACGTCTACTGAGGTCCCCATACCAAGCAAGCTACACCCAGTGCCTTTTCCACATGGAAAAGAACTCCCGAAACATTGTTATTATTATTATTATTATTATTATTATTATTATTATTATTAATAATAATGCACAGGGATTATGTGCAAAAAAACTACCTTGTTGAGAAAAGCATTTCACCACCATTTCCCACATCTAACATGAAAAAAAGCAGCGATATGGTTCTAAAACAGCATCACGGGGCTGCAGGCTTGTAAGGATCATTCACAAAGATCATTCCACTCACGACTGACTGAACACAACTGGTTTTCTCCAGTCAATAAGTTTGTTTTTTTGAGCGCGGGCAAAACATTACACGGAAAAGGGAACGCATTCCTCGCCACTCGTGTCACGGTCCTGCACCTTTACGGCGATCGCGTGTACGCGTGGCGCGCGAGTTCTTACCTTTTCTCCTGCTTTCCGGCCGTCCTCCTCACCTCAGCGACTGACGCTTTGCAAAATTTACAACGCGCAGCACGTGTTTTTATTATTTTATTTTTATTCATTTCTTTTGCAGTTGAACTCTCGCACGCGGAGTGGATTTAGACGACTTTGCGGATACGAACTCGCCGATGCGACGCGACAACCCGCTGTCAGCCTTCCTGTAGGGAAACTTCCCGAACAAAATCGGCGCCATTCATCGGACAATCGTTGGTTGTTCTTGGTGTCGCCCGGACCAGTCGTATCGAATGTTCATCTACAGGCCGACGCGCACGTGTCCTGGTGAGCGTCAGCTTGACCGAAATAAATTTTATATCGATCACTATTCGGTTTGCTGATGTTTGTCTCCAGTGTCATTCCACGTTTGGCTTGTACACTCAACCTGTTGCAACAACATATACTTTTGTGTAGCCCGGTGATTTTTACTGTACCAGTTCAGGGTACAGTACCTTGTTGAAAGGTACCTCACCCAGACCAGGGTGCTGCAGCTCTACCCTCTACCACAGCATTTTTGAAGGATCGGCATTACACTCACTGGCCACTTTATTAGAAACACTCGACAAGCACAGGGTTGGACCTCTATTGCCCCCAGCATCATCTGAATTCAGCAACTGGATTCCTACCCCATGTTGGACTAACACCTTCACACCATTTCTACAGATTTTTTTCCCCCCACTTTTAGGGGTAGGACATTCATTCTGCTAACACCCCAACCTCATTCCAAAGATGGTCTACCGCCTTGAGAGATGGTGACCGTGCGGACCACTGAGGTAAAGCAGAGGGACTGTCATGTCTGTGGAACCATCCTGAGATGGATTGTGTTTTGTGTCGTGTCACTTTGAGAAAGATCAGACTGGCCATAAAGGCGTGGTTGCACTTGGTCAGCATCTGTGGTACACCGCTGCTCTGGGGCAATCGAATGATGCTCTGACGGTACTGAAAAAAATCTAGAAAATCTCTTGTGCGCCAAGAAATCGTTCCCCAGTGCGTCACCATCACCGGTCGATGCCGGCGACGTGTCCCTAACAAAGCGGCCTGTGAGCGTACGACGGCGTTTCTTAAGCTGCGGACACCCCCTTTCTACGCGAGATCATTTCGCGAGACCGCTGCTGCTCCTTACAAATGGTGTTTAACTCGCTCGAGAAAAGCGGAGCTCTCCCCCCCCCCCTCGGACGAACCGAGAGAAACCGCAGGACTGTCCGATTTTACGAGGTGAACCTCGATTCACTCAGATCTCACCTTCTGAAGCGAGTGTGTGTGAGAACCAGCATCTCAGACTTGTTTTGAGAGAAGTTCAAAGTGATTACTGAAGGAGGGCCCATTGTCTTCAACCTGGTCGCATTTTACAAAGCAAATGGGCTGAGAACCATTGCCATGACATGCTTATTCATGTGTAAAAGTAAGTGCCGGTGTACTGTCCCCCCGTAATGAGCGCGTAGCCACCCGTTATTAACCAGGAACATATTCAAATAATGGATCCCGCTGGGCTGTCTTTGTCCCGTAACAGGGCTCAATGGGAAATTGAAATAATGAGTTTGTTTTAGTCAGACAATGCACTTAATCCCCCAGCCAGCCCTCGTGTAAAGCGGAGTAAACGTGGAGCCTCGGCCCTCGCGGGGGTTCCCAAAGGCCGTCGCCTTCAGCCGGGACACCCGGTTTCGAACCCCGTCACGTTCATCCCCCAAACACTCGCCCGCCGCCCCGACTGCAGATACGTAAGGCAGACGGAGCAACTGCGAGCGGTCTACGAACACGGGGAACAAGCGGAACGTCAGCTGTACCTGCACTGCATTCGTGTTTAGTCTGGAACAAACATATCCCAGGCTGTCCAGAACCTCACAGCACGTGCAGTTGTTATGGAAAGCATAATAATGCAGACGGATCCCAGACGCAGTTTGAAAAAGCATTGAAAATGAAATTGCTGAAGATTTAAAGCACCATAATCCTTTTACAATGGACCATTATAGCGCAGGCAGGACGTGAGTAAATGAAAAGTATTCGCACATGGTTAAAAAAGCAGGTTTCCATTTGATGTTTATAACAGATGAATGTCTGAATAGGTTGTAGAAGCAATTCTTTTAATAAAACTGTAGGCACCTCACATGGCGAAGCAATACGTTTCACTATGTATACATACACGCTCTAGACTGGCGAAAAAGAGCTACATTAGTTCGGCTCTTTTTCACGCGTTCTAGAAGAATCAAAAGCATGTTTTGGAAATGAGTCAAAGTGTTCTTTTATGCTGAACTGCCCCGCCGTTTAAGCGGTCGGACACAACACGAAAAGTTCCTTTCGACTACGTGGACGAACTGTTAAATCCGCAGCCCGTGCTGTAAAGCAAACAGAAAGCGCGCAGATGTGACTCGACTTCACCGAGGTGTTGCCGGCACTCGGCACAAACATCTGGTTTGACTTAGCAGTCAGATCTGTTCCCTGCTTAGCATTTCGGGGCACGGAGAAGTTATGAATTGGTCGGTGGCATGCAAAACAGGTGCACATTGCTTCGTGCAGCGGTGCTTGAAAGTTTGTGAACCCTTCAGAACTTTCTGTGTTTCCGCATAAATTTGACCTAAAACTGCGTTCAGATTTTCACACGAGTTCTAAAAGTGGGTAAAGAGAAGCAAATAAAACAAATGAGTCAGAAAAATTAGACACGGACGTTTATTTATTGAGGAAAATGATCCGGTAACACATATCTGGGAGTGGAAAAAGTATGTGAACCTTCAGGATTAGCAGATAACTTGAAGGTGAAATTAGAGTCGGTTGTTTTCAGTCAATGGGATGACAGTCGGGTGTGAGAGGTTGACCTGTTTTATTTAAAGAACAGGATCTATCAAAGTCTGAGCTTCACAACATGTTTGTGGAAGTGACTCATGGCACGAACAAAGGAGAGTTCTGAGGACCTCAGAAGAAGAGTTGTTGATGCACATCAGGCTGGAAAAGGTTACAAATCCATCTCTAAAGAGTTTGGACTCCACCGATCCACAGTCAGATTGTGTACAAACGGAGGAAATTCAAGACCATTATTACCCTCCCCAGGAGTGGTCGACCAACAAAGATCACACCGAGAGCAAGGCGTATAATAGTCGACTAAAGGCCTTTCTCACGTCCGCTGATGTTAATGTTCACGGGTCCACCATCAGGAGGACACTGAACAACAGTTGTGTGCATGGCAGGATTGCAAGGAGAAACCTACTGCTCTCCAAAAAGAACATTGCTGCCTGTCTGCAGTTTGCTAAAGATCACCTGGACAAGCCAGAAGGCCACTGGAACAATGTTTTGTGGACAGATGAGACCAAAATAGAGCTTTGTGGTCTAAATGAGAAGCGTTATGTTTGGAGAAAGGAAAACACTGCATTCCAGCATAAAAACCTCATACCACCTGTGAAACACGGCGGTGGTAGTATCATGTTTTGGGCCTGTTTTGCTGCATCTGGGCCAGGACGGCTTGCCATCGTTGACGGAACAAGGAATTCTGAATTATACCAGCAAATTCTAAAGGAAAATGTCAGGACGTCTGTCCGTGAGCTGAATCTCAAGAGAACGTGGGTCATGCAACAAGCCTAAGCACAGAAGTCGTTCTACCAAAGAATGGTTAAAGAAGAACAAAGTTAAGGTTTTGGAATGGCCGAGTCAAAGTCCTGACCTTAATCCAATAGAAATGTTGTGGAAGGACCTAAAGCGAGCAGTTTGTGGGAGGAGACCCACCAACATAACAGAGTTGTCTTTATCTACTTTTAGGACTTGTGTGAAAATCTGATGTAGTTTTAGGTCAAATTTATGCAGAAATGTAGAAATTTCTGAAGGGCTCACAAACTTTCAAGCACCACTGTATTTGTTGTGGAAGTTTACAGAAATGCTGTTAAAAGCTTATAAAGCATGTAAATCATTGTCTACTCCACCGCAAGAACGCTTTACCTGTATGGTTTTATCTAGTGGGGGCCAGTAAGTCGCAGTGCATTTAAAGCTGTCTATTCACACTCAGTGGATGCAGGTTTGACTCCCACAGCAGAACCCGTGAGTAAAGCATTTAGGCAGAGTTGAAGCAGTTAAATATGCCCAGTTCTGTAAATAGTGTGGATGATTCATTTTATATCAACCTGAAACTCTAAGCTGGTTTTCAAAATGAGCATCAGCAAAATGAGCAAATAAAAGAAAGAGCAACACACTGAACTGGTGGCAGGAGCAGGTTCTCGTGGGATTTTGGAGTGAACAATGGGAACAAAAGCAGATATTCAATGCCAGATGATGCCCAGAAGGAGACCATAACTGTCATTCAAAATATAGTTAAACTGATAACAGGCCTGGCACGGTCGGGGGGAAAAATAGACCTCCTCGCAGAAAAACTTGGCCTATCAAGATTCTTGGGGACAAAAGGGGTCTTGGCATCATAAAGTTACCCTGACTAACATAATGCTGAAGACACGGTTCAAGAGTGTAAAGCCCTGCACCTCAGATGTGAATGATGTCCCAGTCTGTTCCACGAAATGGTGCTGTCATCTGTCTTTGAGATCCAGAGGTCTGAGAGTTCTCAAGCCCTTGCATTTCCATGTTGGGTAAAACCACTTATAATGTTAACTCAAACTGCAGGTGCAACTGAGATTCACAGCACTGTCTTCTGCCGAAAAGGCATTTTCGGAACCCGGCAGGAATTCTGTCGGATTTTAACAGGGACGCTGCAGAAAAAGAAAAAAATTGCTCCGTCGTACGTCTGCATCGGATCAAATCCATGACCAGCGATGCGTTCTACTCCCAATTTTACCTGTTTTTTTTTACAAGCTATAATATGCAGCAGGCCCTACTGGTCTGCAAAGGGTGCATTTGCAAACCTGCGCTCTTTGGTCTTGAGTGATTTTGGACCCAAGAGCCGAACATCGAAGGCGACCAAAGTCACATTCGTTCACGATGGGCATCGCAAGCAGCTGAGAGCGGAACACGAATCCGTGGAAATCTGCGAAGATCCAGTATCCAAGTCAACGTCCACGTTTACGATTAAATTGGAATTAGATTTGGGGGGGGAAACGTTTCTTTGTACACATCGCAAAGCATTAAGAGCGTCGAGGCATGTTTTTAATGCAAAAAAGGTACATTGTTCAGCACAGGTTTCTTCTCACGGTGTCAACCAGGATGTAAGACACGTCGGGCAGGGCGGCAGTTGGCTGAAATACGATCGTATTCTCGCCCAGCTGCCGTTCCGCCGAAACAGACGAGGTCTGTAGGCAGGTGTCTGAAAAGTGTGTTTTTTTTTAAGGTTTTGCGAACCACGCAACATGTCATTACGTGAAACTTCAGATAGGACTCATCACGAATTTCTCCGGATTCAATAGTTGCTGAAGAGTCACAAATCTTAAGTGGGCTAAACCCGTTTCAAAAGCGCAGTAGATTTTAAAAACATCTGGAGTACTGGCAGCTGCGAGGGGTTCATGAACGACTGAATTTTCTCTGGCCGGCTCCTGCTCCTCGCAGGCTAAAGTAGCTACATTACAAACAAAGGAGAATACATGATCGTAGCCAAGGAACTGTGGTTTTTATGCATAAATAAAGTCTGAGAAATGCTGTTTTTCAGCATTCAACAACTGGAAATGAAACGGTGAAGTGTTTCAGCATCTGCAAGTCAACGGCTGAGCGATAAGCTGTCGTTTTTTGAGGACGCTGAAGTATCCATTTGGGAGAGCTCGTGTCAAACCAGGCTTCTGTGGACAACACGTGTTACGGAGGTAACCAGCCGGAGGATGACGGGAAATCTCAACGCCCACGACCCACTTAGCATGCGAGCCTCACGGAGCGCGGCGCACTGTGTGAATAGACACTCGAGCTAAAGATGGCGCCGACTCGATAGCGGACAATGAAATCTGAACGTGCCGCGTAAGAAGAGATCGGTGTTTTTCCCATCCCGCAAAAACCTGTGTGGTCCCATCCAACAAAGCACAAAGACGTGTCTTCTGCACCGAGAGAATTTTTTATTTGATTTCCTCTTTGAGGGGTCACCGCTGAATTGCAGAATTCAATCGCCGTGTCACTCACCCCGATCAGACCAGTTTTACTCAAAGTGGCTGATCCAACGGTCTGAATTTGGGAAGGAACTTTGTACCCTGCTGGGCTCATGCCTTTAATTTTTTTTTTTTTCTTCCTCCCAGTAAATGGAGAAGGATTTGCATTTGCTGAATAGCCAAGATGTGTGTAATCCTCACCGTGCAACAAAGCCTTGCACCAATTAGGTGAACCATGTCTTTTTCTCCGAGATGAATCACAGACAAGCTCAGAGTGTCAGCCAAGAATAGATATTCAGCTCTGCACAGTTCATTTGCAACATGGTTGTCAAATCCTATCTATTTTCTAAATTAAACCCACTTTATAAACTTTTAAATCCCCCCTCCCCCCCCATTTAATCTTTAGCACACGACTTCATTTCACTGACACGCAGAAGTATTCGCATGAGCTTTTTGCACGTTTACGGTGAACGTGGGTATTTTGTGAATAGGATGCACACACACACACACACACACACACACACACACACAACCGTTTGCGAGCAGCGTTGCCGTGAAAGATCCGAAGAATGTGATTGGAATACTAATAACATTCTTTATTCGATTGTTGCAACATGTGGGCTGGCTACTGAGTGTGAGGCTCCTCCAACCTCCCGCCACCGAGTAACACGCCCTCATCTGAGACTCAACCTGAGACTCAACCTGAGACTCCCTTTTGGGCTTCTCATATTCTGGGCCACCTGAACTGTGGACCTCAGACCAATTCAAGGCATAGACATGCATACCAGGCTCCATCTCTGTCCCATTTTCTTTAGCTTCAGGTGTACCTCAAAGCACCGTTCTCGGTCCTCTTCTTTATTTGCCAAGCTTACGAGGGGTTCACCTCTCTGTTTAATAACTTTTTCAATACATTTTCTGGCCAGCCCATCCTCTGTCTACCGAGCAAGTACCTTATATCTTTTTTCACTTTGGGGGGGGGGGGGGGGGGGGGGT
>UFQX01000741.1:6665-22684 GCA_900497675.1 Arapaima gigas | reverse complement strand
GGGGGGGGGGGGGGGGGGGAGGGAGGTTGCGTGCAAGATCGATGGCGATCGGTCCAAAGTGAGAGCAGAACGACGAGTGAAAAGTAACAAAAATAATCAAATGCAAAATATTCCGTGCATTTCCTATTAGAATAACAGATCTGTGAAAACCGAAGGCGATAAATTTATTTCCAACACGCAGCCGACACCAGCCCGAAAGCCAACGTCCCTTAATCCTACACCGAATCAGTATAAACAACACGCTGTTGAAATAGTTAACATAAATTTAAACCAATAATACCAAATTATTGCTATTTATGTTAGAAAATTTCAGTACGTTAAGCTGGAATAAATGCACTGAATTAACAAAGACACATAAATATCAATTTCAGCACTTTATTCACGACTGCGAATGGCATCGCGCACAATGGGAAACAGCTGCACCCCTTAAAACTGCAGCTCTTTCCATCTGTTACTATTCATATGTTTGGCAAATCGGATAAACGTAACTATATTTTCAGTGTGATTACAGTGAAGTTGAATTTAGCCGGTTTAGCCATAAAGGTATGTCGACAAAATTCTCTACTCATTTACCGATGGTAAACATTTAATTCTTAAACAACCATGACATGTTGTAACTTACTGACTTTGCTGCTTTACATCGAGTTAAGGAACAATAAATACAGCGTATTATAGCACCGCATTAATGCTTTGCCTCAAAAACCAGACCAGAAAGTGGTGCAAAAGTACTGGGCACAAAAATGTTCCAAATGTCAAAAGAATCTATTAACAGTTTCCAGTTGAACCCTTAGCTTTTCAAAATTAAAAATGTAATACATTTTTGTTGACAGAAGGTATAATTTTAACTAAAATAGTAGACCAGTTCAGTCATCCAAATACACTGGAACTCCAAAAAAAAAGGGTCGAAGAGAATATAAGCAATGCTAAGCAAGTATTTATTGTATGTTTCTTATTTATGTGCTATTGTGAATAAAACCCACAAATCTATTGCGGGGCTTTTATTAGGGAAAAAATTTATTGCAGATAAACTTTTTTTACTCTTTCGGTTAAATAAGTCGCCAAATCGGGTAAATGTTTCTGAAAATTAAAATACTTGTGTAGTTTTAGCTAAAGGACCTTGAAACCACAGTGACGCGTTGTATATTCCTGGGATTTCGTACAGAAAAGTCGCGTAACCCACTCGAACCCGCCAGTTCCATTTGTTTCCAATGGCAGCGGAGTGGTTAAGGTTATGGACTTTTGCCACTTCGCATCCCAGGAGGCCCCGCTTTCTCATTCTTGAGGAAAACGCACGATGAAAAAAGCCGCGGTACTTGGTCTGCGTTTGCTGAGACGACAGTTAAAAAAAAAATCGAACGTATCGAGAATCAAAGTTCTGCTGCATCGGAGGTCGACGACGTCTTTACTACATCTATTGAAATATCAACAACCGCAGCGCAACGTCCGTGTGATAAACCCCCCGGATGAACTGAACTGACCCTTGTCTTATGAGGAACAGCTTCTAGAACGTTCTTCCACCTTAACCGGTCTCTGAAATCCACCTCAACAGCATGGCCACAATCCCAGCCAATTTGGGGAGACATTTAGTGAGGCCTGCCAATGGAAAGGAAATTGCCGATCAGAGTGGAGATTTCTTCTTGGCGTGTCCGTAAAACGATACGACTTGTTTTAAAAAACAGGGGATTGTGGGATGTGTTTAGCAGGCGATGTCTGAGGAAGGACTTTGTTACCCTGAGGTGGTGTAGCCGCTATCTGGCCTCTCCTTGCGGTTTTATTTCATTTACAACCAGCCCTTATGAAACTTCAGCGTGGCCAGAGGGGAAGCGTGACAAGGGTAGGTGTGGGTAAATAAAACCATACGGGCCATCTTATCAGTTTTTGGAAAAGCGACAGGGAACATTTTTAGAGGTTGGAGCCCAAAGCCCAACTTTGTGTCCTTGGATACCTTGGCTCCCTGGCCTTATCTCAAAACAGAGCAACAAACTACTTGGCAACGTGACCCACTGACCAGAAAACCACACGTGCGTTTGGCTGCCTTCTCAGCACTGCGAGCTGATTTACGGAGGTCATTTTGTGGTTGGGCCACTTCTCCTTCAAACGGGAGGAACTCCGCTCTCATCTGGAAATAGAACTCAGGTTGTTCGGGCCTCCCAATCCAAGGCCTCAGAAAGACGTCGCCCTCGCCATTGGAAGGTCACGGTAAATACACAAATGACACATTACCCTTTGTTTAGCTTTTCACCTTATCGGTCTTGCTGACGTCTTCGTTCAATCATCTACAGCTGCGACCGAGGCAGAAATTTATCAAGTCACACCAGACGTCCTTAGCTGGGGAATAATCTTTTGAACTGCATTGGTGGCTGAGTTTGCTACTTAACCCTCTGGAGTGTTCCAGGCAAACTTGACCCACCCTCATAAGACAGCTCCTTTCGTCCGACCGTCATAAAGCTTCACAACATCTTCCACAATATGCGTTTGGACGCATAAAATTACTCGCCGTCGCTCACATTTAACTGCTGTCTTTCCCAGGTTCGCTAGGCTAAGAACGCCAGTCCGTCTCAGGACGTAATATTTACAAATCAAATCTTGCGGGTTTAATTCAAACGTTGCACGTCTGTGGTGTGTCCGGTTGAATCTGGGATCTGGCCAGCTACGGAAAGCAACGGAGTGAGACCATAATAAAGAGCCAAAGCAGAGGAGTTCTCTCTCTCACCCACTCAAACACACACACATCCGGCAAATCTACAGACCGTAAATTCCAAAAAGAACTGTGTAACTTGGGATAATAACCAGAAATGCGATCGGTCAAAAGGTGTAACACACTGTTAGGCAAACATCAACTATTTTTTTCTTGAAAAATATTTTCCAAATTAATAACCAAATCGCCCACTTTTTTCTAGTCTAAAAAGTCTAAAAAACAGAAAGCTTCCTCCAACCCGGCTCCAGAGTCAATACCGGTTTTTTCCTCCTCCGCAGATGGAGAAGAACGGAATCTCTTCGTTCTCGGGCGGACTACGTGGGCCGTTGTTGAGGTCTTCCTGAAGGAGAGCCGGCACTAGTCTGCTGGTCGAAATCCATTTTACCAGAGTACCTAGGAGTTACCCAGCCACCATGACCCCAGAAGGGGACCGATAAGATTGGGCCGCATAGGAGGGCCAGCTGGGCAGCAGACCCAGCGAGATCACACGCCAAATCCCGCAGCGCCCTGTGCAGGAAGCCTGCTGAACCCCAGCACAGATAGTGCCTTTGATTCCCTGACACAGACTCTGATGTCCGTGCCGTCATCTGCAACAGCGACAAGCGGTAATTGGTAGCAACTGGGCGACGCTGCCATTTGGAAAGGCCAAAAAGCACAATGGTACAATTATCTCAACGGCCTGCATTGGTGGCTGACATCTTGACCGACTGTGTGCAAGAAAGTGAAGAACTAACTAAATCGCCGTTGAAAGTCTCCCGTTTAAAAGCGGGGAGTAGAAAATATTGGGTGCTTTTACTGTAACGCGGGGTCAACAGCAAAACAATATTACGATTCGGTCAGTCCACTGAGTCTAACAGTCGTTCATATTTCCTTGAAAGCCCACAGACACAAACGCTTTCACGGACAGAGCAAACACATACAGTACTGTGCAAACGTGTTGCACGCAACTTGAACGTGTGTTGAGAAGTACAGGTAGATGCTTATGGACCATCGGGGAGGTTTCTCATTGGTTCCAAAGTCATTCTGCAGCCTGAGAATGACCTCAAACACCCAACCTCAGTCATACACAGCTATCTTGAGCAACAGATGGTCTGGTCCCCACAGAGCCCTGATCTCAACATGATCGAGTCAGTCTGGGAGGACATGCAGAGACAGTCAAAGTCTGCAGAACAACTGTGGCCGGTTCCTCAAAATGTTTGGAAGAACCTGCCGACCTCTACCTTAAACTGCATGCAAGTTTGCATAAGAGAATCGATGCTGTTTTAAAGGCAAAGGGTGGTCCCGCCAAATATTGATCTGATTGAGGTTTTTTTGTCTCCTGCACTTTTTAGAAGGAGGTTTATTGATTAATAAGTATTCGTGGCATTATTTCTGGAACCTTCCTCGCTTTATAGCATTTTTCCCCACAAGTGCCTAAGACTTTTGCACAGGACTGTAGAGCAAGGAAAACATACAAAGGTTGATTGAAAAGTCTTGGGTCAATAGCTGATCTGGAGGTTTCACCAAGGTTGGAGACCCGTCCTTCTACGAAGTACAGGTGACCCCTGACTTATTAGCATGATACGTTCATGGAAATCAGCTCAAATCGTGAAATCTCTTTAGTAGGAGACTGTACACTTTCCTGCAGTTCAAAAACTTCTCAAAGGTGTGCAGCACTGATTTTTTTCTTTGACGTGGTTTTCAAGGCAGCGGATGTAGCTGTTTTCACCTCAGGCTGCCTGCATTTGGTTACCAGTTATAACCAGGAAATAAGCTGCCACGTCTTCCCAAACCTTCTGTACCAGTTCCCAAGACACTTATGAGCTGCTTAGCGTGGAATTTTTATCCAGTTTTATGTACTGAAAAGTTTTTATTGGTACTGTGTTTATTTTTACTTCTTCACTCATAGTAACCTCTTCACAAACATGGCAAAATGCTCCTTGAAGAATGCAGTCAACATGATTTTCAGTTTATGCTATTAATAAGGCCTGCTGGCTGTTACAGGTATACGTGTGCTGTGCTGGACAGTGCTCACGATAATTCATCTTAAACAGATGAATTGCTGAATGACATCCAAAGGAAACTTGGCAAGATGGCCAACCAGTTGAACATACACAGCTCGTGGTTTTTTTTTCCCCCTGCAGCCTTGTGTTTGTCTTCAGTTCAGCGCAAGACACCTACAGCATATTTATGTATTCATTCCACAGTTAGGGGCGGCACGCGGGCTCAGCGAGGAGCACTGCTCCCTCGCAGCGCCTGTGCTATGTG
The DNA here is from genome assembly GCA_900497675.1 of Arapaima gigas. Taxonomy (NCBI): domain Eukaryota; kingdom Metazoa; phylum Chordata; class Actinopteri; order Osteoglossiformes; family Osteoglossidae; genus Arapaima; species Arapaima gigas. Next base: position 17,739 of record UFQX01000741.1, on the reverse strand, counting down.
GACATGAGTTTGAATCCAGCTCAGTCTATACAGAGTTTGCCTGTTCTCCCTCTGGGTGCTCTCTGCTTTCCTTCCACAGTCCAAAGATTAGTTTCAAGTTAATCGATCACTTTAACTGCCCGTACTGTGTGGCTGTTTGGCCATCCTGTGATGGACTGGTGCCTCGGTCCAGGGGTCGTGTCACAGCCCAGGGCCCCACGATTGTGCCGTGACCCTGACTTGAACAAAGTGGTTAAAGATAATGGATGGATGTCACAGTTATGTCATCAGAGCTCAAACTGGAGAACAAACCACGACAAGTCGCAAAAATGGGGGAAATGCATCATAACCAAAGACTGATAAAATGCAAAAGCAAATTCAGGTGAACAATTAAAACTGAGCCTAAAATTTATCACGTGCTTTTTCGAATGCAATCCTTTTTCAGGGTAATTTTCTGGAACTCAGGTTGACCTGTGACGTAACCTAAAACCACCGTCGCGTGGGCGAGAAGCCGAACACGTGAAAATAAAGGGGAACGGAAGGAATCGAACGCTTTCACAAATTTATTACTCAGTAAAAACACATCATAAGAACACGTGGCCTGAAACAACGTGTAGTGAAAACTGTCTTTTGCCAGACGTCAACGCTCGAAAGTCGACTCGGTGACCGAGTAACAAACTTGCGCATGTGTTCGATTCTGTTTCGGTCAGCCTGTACAAACACGCGCAAAATAAACCAGCGTTATAACAACGTGCAAAGCAGTCAAAAAGTATATTCCTGCTGACTCGTACACATCACTGAAAACAGTTTACTTTCACAGTTTAAGAATAGATTCCCTGTGGCAGGAGCAGCACAGCTGCTCAAATGAACCAGTCGAGTCGACCGACGCGGCATCCCGCTGCGTAGCGGGAAGGACCCAGGTCGGAATCTCACCTCCTGCCGTACTGGCCTTGGAGCGAGGCGCTCGTCCTGCATACGGCAAAAAAAAAAAAAAAAAAACGGATAAATCGCTGTAAGTAGTTAAAATAACAAGGCAGCTTGGGGGGAAAAGCATCATGTGAATGAACAAATGTAAATGAGTAAGATCTTTGGCAGTTCCTGCTTATTCACTAAAATGCGTCCTGCATGAATGGCCTCATCACGCAGCCGGAGAAAGCGAAGGGAGAAAAGGGCAGGAAAAACATAAAACAGCCTTGACACTCGGCTCTGTCATCTTCCATTCCAAAAGCCCTGACGTAAGGGCGTGCGAGCAAAACAAACAAATTCCGTTTTACTTTTTATCCGCAATCACGCATCTCCCGAGACCTGCAAGACCAGCTGGCAAGGAGTGACCTCCAAATTGCTTTCAGTCCTCTCTGCGCCTCCCGTCGCGCCTTTTCCGACACCAACACCCCGCCGCTGGGCGCGGTGTCGTCGCCGCGGGCAGCCGGAGAGCTGCGTTTTTAACCGAGGGCCTGGAAGCGACACGGCACGCTGCAGGTTTGAGGTCACCGAGGGTGCCGCGCCTCTTCCAGCCAATTCTGTCCGGCATCGAGGAACAGGAACGTGCAAGTGAGAAAAATCACATCTGACACAGTAATTCTTCATTTCCCGCCCCTGTCTTCCGATCGCACCCCCTCACAGCCCTGTAGCGGCGGGTAATCGGCCCATTATCGAAAGAACGCACACATGTGTAAACAAAATCTACATGTACGGGGCAGGCGGCAGTTGTAGTATTTGCTAGTATTCTCCTTTCATCATTGTCAAGGAATGTCTGACTTCTCGCAAAGGAAAAAATAATAGAATAAAAGCAGAAAGTGCGTCGCGGTATCGGATAAGCCTTTGTTTTGAGTTCGCAGGGACATTCCATTTATAGTGAAGCAGCCTTTCCTGCCATTGTGTGCCAGGAAAGACCAGGAAGGACCGGCCCTCCTGCTTCTCGAAGCCTCCGCCCTCACCGGCGGAGCGCCTTTTACAACCGGTCAAATTCGCAGGAAGGCAAAGTTGTAATGTTGAGCGGTTCGGCGGGCGCAAAGTTCTGTTTTTTAAACGAAAAGCAGAGCAGCAGAGTGAGAGGAAAGGGCTGCGCCGAACGCACGCGAAAGCTCCTCGGGGAAGGACCCGCCGCCCTACCTCATCCGCGTCGAGCCGGCGTTCGGCCGAGGGCCTCGGGATTCAGCCGGAGCCCGTTGGCGGCACCGTAGAGACTTTTCTGAAAAAGCGAGAACGAAAAAGACATTTTCCACTGAGCCGCTGCGGTACGCCACGCCAGTGAAAGAAGCCAAATTTTGGGGGATCTGCTGCGATTGCGTGTTCGTAGCTGGGGCCGCACGGCGTGTGTCTTTTACCACAATTAGTTCTTCTAATCGGAGGTGAGCGTCAAATTGCCCGGCCATGTGTTCCATCACATTCCGCACCCCAGAGGTCCCAGTAACTTTGCGGACGTAAGCGGAATTTAGCTAACACGCTTGGACGCTTTCCAGACTCATCGTAGGCATGAATCGGCTTTAAAATCCACCGGCGCGCCAGCTGACCGCACGTACCACAAACCGATCGCACCGCGAAAAGCCGGTGCCCGTCTTCCGAAATCGGTCAAAGTCGGCATAATCCGGACGAGACGGCAAGCCGGTTTCGAACACGCCGCGCTTATTAGGTGAAAACGCTGACGCTTGTGCGCCGGCAGCCCGGCGTGTGCTTGAAAGTGTTGGTATGATTTAGAGTGACTTCATAAGTTGCATTCGAGCGCATGAGGTTTAGCGAGGCGAAGGGCTGGAAAATGTGGCGAGACGCTGAGCTGCCGGGACAAGGCCGTCTTTGTGACCGCTCGAGGTGACGCGTCAAACCGCGATTCGGCAACGACGAGAGGAGCTAGTTTGATGGACTGAGACTGACACCTTGCCAACTTTTCCACTAGCTTGAGCAGCACCTTCACAACAGACGCAGTCAACAATTCTATTAGCATTAAATGTTTAGTTTTCTACAAACCTACTTAGAAGCTGGGTCATTTTTACTGCACCTGTTCAGTGTAAGGGCCTTGATCCAAGGCGTTACTGCAGGAATCGAATCCCGGATCCTTTGAGTACCACTACACCAGCTGCTGCCCTCACGGGTACGACAGCAGCTCTACCCAAAGTAGATTCTAGTCACAACCCTGTGTCCTTCACCACCCACCGAGTCTCCTTCACTCAACCAACCGCTACAGCAAACTTGTGTTTGGGGCAGCAGGTAACATACTGAGTACGACTATTGCTTTGCTGGTTCAAATTCTGCTCCTGCAGCACTTTTAAGTCACGTGGTTGCCTTGAAGTGCTCGACTAAGTATTTGTGAGGTTTAAACGGCTAAATAATTTCACGTTGCTTTGCGTAGAGGTTTAAGCTCCATAATTTCTTCTTCTCGCACGTGCACTACGGACCTGGACAATACACCCTTCCTCTTCGTTCCTCCAGCGGTGTGCTCTGCGGCTCTCGCTGCGGACATTTCACCCCAATTCCAACTTTAACGTAATAAATTATTCCAGCCCTATGTCAATAAATCTTGAAAACCTGAGGGATTTTATTCCAGGAAGCTATCTCTACCTTTCTCCTTATAGAGACACGATTCTCACCAAAGCATTTCATTAATGTCACGAGTTAGACTAACCGCATTATTAACCTGTATTGTTTTCTTCCTTTCCTCAAAACAACAATCGCGCCCGGTTCGATTCCCCTCGGAGCCGGCGCCGGGAAATCCAACACGAGCGGGTTCCCTGCACGAGTCGGCAGCTCGGTCTGGCCTTGATCAGAGAGGATCGTGGGTCTCTTCTGTCCAGACCACCACGGGGGGACGGATCTCAGTCCCGAGACTCCAAATAAACACAACCGGCAACCCATTGTGACTAATGTACTACTTTGACATTGTTCTTGTTCATCTTTTCTCCAAACGGCAAAGATCTCAGACTCAAACAAGGACTCTTGCATCCACAATGAGTGATGGAGCTCAGAATTTTCTAAAAAACAAACATACTTATTTCCACATAGAGACTAGACATCCAGACAAACAGTTTCAATTTGTAGAGCCTTTCTGTAGTATAAATGACTTAACATGTAATGATTTATCTGACTCGTTCTAGTAAAACCTCAGTTACACATAACTATGAGCATAGATGGATAGATAGATAAAATGTTACCCTTGTAATATGACTCTCGCCTAATGATTTACTGCAGACGTTCTCAGCCTCGCAGGGCCAGATCCTGCATCTGTGGATGGGAACATTTTACATTTTATACGCTGTAAACAATATAGAAACCAGAGCTGTCTTTGCTCCATTTAATGGCTTGGCTGAGACCTTCATCCTGGGGTTTGAAGGACACGTCGGAGGCCACACCAGGTGCTGCTCTACTCACCAGCAGGTGTGGACTAACTGTCCCACATTTGCCATTATTCCCTCCAGCCTGCTGGCCCAATATAACTGTCAAACACACGCTGATATTCTCCTCGTGAATTGCATTCACATATGTCTTTATCGCCGGGACGCCTGCTAAATGGGAGCCGCGGTTGTGGCGGTACAGACGCTTTTCCTGTTGTTACCTCGTTGCTGCGGAGTCCTTTTACAGATTTTCTCCTACAATATGCACAAATACACCTTTAGGCGGGCGCGCGGCGTTCGACACGCGACCATTAAAAGCGCTCCCCCTCTTCACTGCGTGGAACAGGACCTGCGCGAACGTCACTTAGCGCTGTTCCACGAAACGCCGGGGAAAACAGATTTCCTCACGAGTGATTTCTGCAGTCACGATCTGCCGGTCTTGGGAGCTCCCAGACCTGGTGCTGGTGGGCTGCTTTGCAAACGTTTACCTTACGTTTATCCATTCGGCCAATTCCTTTGTCCAAAGTAGCTTAGGTTTGTACACTAAGCAGCTTACAGTGATTCACCCCTTTAAGCAGCTGGGAAATTTTTAACTGTGCCGGTCGGGGATAAGCACCTTGTTGTGAAACGTGTCCCAGGACGCGCTGCGGGCGGCACGATATCGACGGCGACGAGAATCCCGGCGATCGACGATTACGGCAGAAATGGCACGACTGCACAGATTTATAATTTGAAACATGAGCGCAAACACCAAATATTTGTGTTTTCGCTGTTTGCACAACTGTCATTTTGTGCCCCCGGATCTTTTCCAACCATAGCAAACGCATAACGCGTTTCATAACAAAGCCCAGCAGTTTGTCGAGAGCCGCACGAGCGCTGCCCGGCTCATCCGTCAGGCTGCGGCTGTAAATACTGTGACCGCGGGATGATCGATAAGCCAGTCGAAAGAAAATTTATCCCATAACATGCAACTTTGAGTCTGTTCGTGTTGCCGTCTTCAATTTTTGCAACGCTGCCGAGCGTCCAGGGTGTCTTCGTGGGTCGCCAAGCGAACCGAGGAAAACACTCGTCTCCCGGTGGCCGGGGGAGCGTTTGCCTCAGGTAGCGGAAATGAGAGCAGGGGGTCAAGCAAACATTTCCCCCGCTGCTGATGAAGGACCGGCGCTCCAGATGACCGCGTGCGTTCGCATCTCCTCGGCTCAGAGCTTCGGCTCAGATTAAGTTCGTGGAATACGATCTCCACCGTGTCTGTATTTCCACTTTAGGGCAATTCCACCCACATTCCGATGGGGGGGGACCCTCTGTGTAGACAGTTAATTCATCACTGTAGCTGCTATTTAAGATCCGGGACATTTTTCCCTTCATTTGGCGCAGCGAGTATTTTTAGCAAAGTAATTACGCACAGAACTCAAGGAGCGCCTTGTAATAACTTCCCAGATTTTGTCTTTTTCCTTCGTTTTCTTGCCACCGATGACCATAGCTCCTCCCTCAACGGGCCCGTAAGCGGTTACTGCAATCCACAGAAACAGTCTTCACAGCAGCTGGTCATCTTGGAGCATCTAAGAAATAATTTTAAAGGTTATGAACAAAAACAGGCGGCAAGTAGCACAGCGATCTGAACCCCGTCTCCTGCCGAATTACCCTCCATCGAGGGACTCGCCCTGATCTGAGGGTGTAAAAATTGCCCGGCTGTATAAATAGATAAATCGGCGTATGAAGTTTAGTTTGCACACCTCGCTTTCTAAGTCGTCTTCAATAAGCGGGTGAAATGAACAGATAATAATGGTACGAAATGAATGTGGTTAACGTGTGTGAAGAAACCATAAAAACGTTTGCGTGTGTCATTGTCAATAAGGACGGGAACCTCTTTTATATACATCTTGACCTGAAATTCTGACCCTTTTCGGGGTCGCTGCGTGAAATCTGATAAGCCGGCGTCGATTTTCCATCCGAGTCTCCGCAGCGGCCGACCTATCCGGCTCCCTCCAGCTCAGGAATGCGTGGATATTGACATGTTTACGACAGGCTATATTATCCAGTCGTCTGCCGCTGGTTGCTGCAGACAGTGAAGGTAGTTAACATGCTCTGGGGAGACCCACACATGCGTATGGTCTCCAGTCGTAGCCACGGTTGTGCTCATAAGAAGCTCGGCCGTTCCCCACTCTTCACAAATCACGGAAACGCCAAGAGTCTAGCAGCTGCTTGAATGCCTTTTTTCGACTGCTTGCGAAGGCCTTCGGTGGCAGCGGAACGGAAAGTTCATCCGCAGTTCAGCTTTAAATGGACGAAGGAAGGAAAACTTTGATCCGAGCGCGCTTCACGGCTGGGGAACCGAGCGCTCCTGAAAGTACGAAATCGTGATGGAAGGAGGAAGGAAAAATGGACTAATATTTACTTTGCTCTGACTGACACGTGATGAGAGGTTCATTTATGACACACGACTACTGCTGGAGCCCTCACCTCCTTTCAGGCTTTACAGTGACGGAGGCGGGGCGGGGGGTTTTACCGTTGACCTCTAGGTTCAGTTTCATACGCGCAGTTTTATATGGATGGGCTGTTTTCATACGACACGCATTCTTAACTTTCTTTGGTTGCTTTTTTGGGGAAGGCATAATATTGCTCAAAGAGTTGTGGCCAGGGCACATGGCCATTCCCACCCCGGAGAGTCCACAGAACACAAAGCACCTGAAATATCAGCAGAGAAGAAGAGCAGTCAGTAACAGCGCTGCTTTTAAAAGGGATGGAAACTACAATTGAGTCACTTTTGGCTTTCTAATGTCATAATGACATCAACAGTGACCAAGGGAAACATTACAACTTGAAAAAGAAATCAAAGCTTATTATCGTAACCCCGGGCCCTAAAACGGGCAATTATAAATTGGAATCGTATGAATCAAAACATGCGCAAAAACCAAAGCTGATCCCGCGACTCAGAACAAAGGACGCTTCTTGTCTGAAACTTGAGACGACCTTAACATTTGTACAATATTTACAATTGTTTTCGCACATTTCTCTTTCGAGTTGTCAAGGAGAACATCCAGATTTTGAACACAACCCGAAAAGGGACGTGAGAAAATGATCTTCTCAATCTTAACGTCTTCCTAAGACCTTCGCAACACCTACATAAATTTTTTCATTCGCTGCAAATTGCGTCTCTTTGAAGACCCTTACATAAGACCACTATATCTTTTTAATAAGTACGAACAGAAGGAATAATTTTTTATTTTCTTCTTAATACATTAAAAGTGACTTACGATGTTGCCCCTTGACACAGCTGGGTGTTTTACTCAAGTGCATTACACAAGTATATTCGAATCCAGGTCATAAATAACACTCGCGTTTGAATCGGTGTAAACGCTGCAATTACGTATTATTGAACAAAATGTAAATTTAAACGTATCGATTCAGCAGATGTTTTTCTCCGACGCGACGCAGAACTCAAAGCGAGCAAAGACGCACTTCGCCGACAGATGGGGAGACGCGGACGGAGAAATGCGGTCCTCGAGCGCAGTCACTTAAACCAAGGGCACTGTTTTTACCATCTTACAGGGCAGCAGTAGCAGCGCACAGGTTTCATAGGGAGTACGAAGTTTAAAAAAAAAAAAAAAAATGCAACATGTAGTGAAAATTTATGGGCCAGATAAGAGATCAGGAAGGAAATGGGTCTGCAGGAGATGTGTTTTGGGACCCTTCTGGAATGCTGCTATACACTTGTGATAATACGGCATATGATAATAAATCGCCGTGATGGATCGGTGTTCCATCCATTGTGTGGATTAATGACTTCTAGAGTCATACGCTTGTGAGGAATAACCGTTCTTCTAATTATTAGTTTATACTGCATATGTGTGTTTTCATTCTTTTGCAGAGTGTGTAATGGAAGCAGAACACAGAAACCGCGCGCTTCACCCTCCTTGGCAGCGCGGCTACTGCAGCCCAACTCGGCGATTTAGTCATCGATTTTCGGGTTGATAATCAGTCGGTTTATCTTCTTTGTTTGCAGCCGAAGCCGAGGAGCGGCGGCGCGCAAACGGCGCGAAAGCGCGGAACGCTGCCAGAGCACGTAGGCCTGTCCCTCTCTAAGCCGCAGCTGCAAAGCTGCTCTGAGGAATCGCTCTGAATGTGGATGAACTTTCCCTTCCATATTGAAAACATCTTCACTGGGCGCCTCCCAAAGCTCAGCTGCCTTCGCCTGTCATCGACATCTCGATCTCAGCAGCGCTGGTGCAGACAATCGAATTTATCTGTGTTTACATGCCCGTGTCACGCCTTTCGCATTTTCTTGAAAGGCGATCAGAAAAAGGTTCGTGTTCCTGACACATATGCAGATTTTTGGCGATCGCCGGCGTTCGCCCCGGGTCGAGTCGTGTGGGATGAGTCACGGGGAACGCCGTCACTGAACTCAAACAGCAATGCTTAAGTTAAAGTGCAGCATCCGTAGCATCTCTAATGAATTTTCGCTGTGGCTTGAGCCCGTGTTGCGATGAACTGGCGTCCCGTCCTGCTTGTACCCGGTCTTATGCCCCGTGCTTCCGAATTAGACTCTGGACCACCGTGATCCGTCGCTGCAGAACCGATAGCTGACAATGGATGAATGAATAACGTTACACGAACGACAACTGGAATTCTGTGATCTGCTTTCTGTGATCGTGGTCCCATTGACAAGAGCTAAATATTTAAAACATAAAATAAATACAGGCTGCTGAAGAAGCAACACGCATGGCAATGGTGTCTATTAGCTACAGAGACGTGCGATAGAGTCCAAATAATACCACGTGTCACAAAACTGAAATTTATCGTGCCTAGAGGGGGGGGGAAAAAAAAAACTATTACCAAAAAATAAATAAATAAATTCACCAAGAGTTGGAATCAACAAGAAATGGAAAAAAAAAAAAAAAAAAAAAGAGACATGGAAGAATAATTTGAAGAAGTTCAAAAAGCTCTTGGCTTCAAGAGTTCAAAGAAGGCTTGAGGTCATTCTTATTTGTCATATAAGCCCAAAATGAAGACTTTTTATGTGTTCAATCACAGTGCCTGCAGCTGCACAGCAGTGGCAGCAGTTTGTGGACGGCAGGTTCAAAAAGCTTCATCATTTTTATTTCCCATAAGGCTTGCATAAAAGGATCAACACTGGAGTGCAGAAACTCTTGGTGAATAATGCCAGTAAGTGAAGACAAATGGCGCTGGTTTGAACGCAGCCGCAGCCAACTGCTGCCGCGCCGAAGTGCGGCGATTTTACATGAGCGCAGGCAACCGCAGCTCCAGGTCCCCAAACATGACGGGTACATTATAAATGGTCACTAGTGCAAGCAGATGCCAGTAAGAAAGGCTGCCTTTTGTTTGCCTGGGGGTCCCAAGCGAAACAGCTCACGACGGACCAAGAACAAAGCCAAGTCCCGGAAGCAGACGGGACGCAACTGCATTTATAAGCAACTTAAGAAGTAAGTCAGCGGGCAGTTGTTTTCACCACTCACTTCCACTACTTTATTTTCCTGGATAATTTGCAGCGTTGAAAAGGGTTTTTACTGGATTTTTTTTGTCTTTGCACCAAATATCGCAAACAATCTTACATCTTACATGCATTTTGTACAACGGTTCAGTCCCGGCCAAATTGCGCAGCTGGGTCTTACGGAGTGAAAGTAGAAAGTTGAAAAACAGGTAGCCTGTTGTGGGGCAGAGGCAGCCAAAAGGGCAGGATGAAAGCACAGGACAGCAGGATTCAACCACCGAAACAGGCCGTATTCTAACATAAAAGAATCAAAAATAAGGGGAAACAAAGAAAAGCGCCAAGAGCAACAAAACATTGTAACACAAAAAACAGCCCTCAGCACCAAGCCAGGCCTCTGTCAATGATTCCTCCTGCTCCTCCCCATATGTCTCTCCAAACAGTCCCCCATGTCCCCAGTCTCCAGCTGCTTTAAATGTTTGAGTCCGTGGAAAGTGGTGGCAGCAGCATCAGTTCAGCCCCTTCTCTGCCAGGGAGGAGAAAGGTGGGCAACGCAGAGCTGACCATCAGTTCAGCCCCATCCCTGCTGCCAGGGAGGAGAAAGGTGGGCAACGCAGAGCTGACCATCAGTTCAGCCCCATCCCTGCTGCCAGGGAGGAGAAAGGTGGGCAACGCAGAGCTGACCATCAGTTCAGCCAGGGTTGTACCACCCACCACCCCACACAGGTCAGAAATAAAGTTCTTCTTCAGTTTCCAATACATCATGTCCTCTTCGCTGGTTAAGCGCCACCGTACGATATTGCCTCACACACTTTGGGAAGGACATTCTACTAAAAAAGGGTTTTAAACAATAAACACACTTTGACAGCATGTAGTAATTACTTTAAGAAAACTACACAGAATCCAGTGTAACCAACAGTGTTCCCCAATAAATATTAAATGCTCAACGAAAAAATGACTTACAACAGGAATCCGATGATTAATCCGGCTGTAGAAATTAATGCGGCTTTCAGGACCGAGATTTTAATGCGCAGTGCGATCCTCATAAACAAAAACAGATGTTGCGATTTCACCAAAAAGTAAATATTTACCCATAATCCTAATTACTGCCAAACTCAAGTCTGAAATTAAGGATTTACATCATAACTCCAGCAAACACCGAGCGAAAGCTGAATTCTTTAAAGTGCACGTACGAAAATAATAGGCCGTAAAAATAGCAACTATATGGAAGCAATTTCTGTTAATTAGACTTTTATTTATGGACTAATAATTGGCTGCATTTGAATTGTTGATGATGTTTTTCAGACCCCCCCCCCCCCCCCCC
>UFQX01000740.1:230133-240239 GCA_900497675.1 Arapaima gigas | reverse complement strand
TAAGAATCTACCTGTACTTCTCAACAGACACTGAAGTTGCATGCCTAAGACTTTTGCACAGTAGTGTATAGTGTGTTCACATATCACTGTCTGTATCTGTATGGCTACCCTCTGATGGACTGGCATCCTGCAGTATACTGTCCTAGTCGGGCACCCCGTAATTCTGGTATAAGCTCCAGACCAGGATAAGTGTATAAGGTTAATGGATAGATGGATGGATGTGTAACTGTTTCAGTTATGACTGTACCTGCAAAGTAATCACTTCCCTAAAGAAATACTTTCTTGACATACTATTACTACTACTCTTAAATAAACAAATACCATAATAATAATAATAATAATAATAATAGTAGTAGTAGTAGTAGAAAAAAGGATAGAAGTTGCTTAATTAAAAGAATTACATTAACCTCAGTGAAATAAAGTTTTACACATTGGTAATTCTAAATGATTGTTTTCAAAGTTCATCTTTCCTTCATGTTTCCAAATATGTGGTGGTACAGTCCATCCTCAATTTAGCAAACTCTGATTTCACAGATTTCAGATTTTTTTGGAAATGACGCAAAATTTCCCAGAAAAAGTAAAAGTCATAAATATTTTTTTTAAAAATCATACTTTGAAGCATAGTGTAAGGGAAAATGAAAATATTTTAGAATTTTTTTTTAGAGAAAATTACTTATTCATTACATAAAATAATGTTTTAAATACTGGACGCGTTCTGATCGAGTGAGTTCAGTAACAGCATTATTTAGTGCTTTTTGCATACAATTCAGTGCACTCTATATACTGTGTGTATGTTTCAACTGGACAACTGGCTTTATTTCATTATATTAGGAACATTACATGTTCATTCCACATTACATTAGGTTATAAAAGTGTTACTGTAGTACATAGGTTAGTACTTTATGACACTATAGTAAAAATATGAAGCTTTTGAATTTACACACTTTCACAATATCCAGACATGATGTGCCCCCATATAGTCCGGAAATTTGAGGATAGACTTTATATTTGATATAGGGGACCTCCTGCTTGCTCCTCTCCTGCAAATTCAGCTTTGTGATCAGAAGACTTATGTTGGCTCTGCTCAGGTACTTCTGCTGCGCAGGCTGAACAGGTCTTTTATGTCCAGATGAGTTGCGTTGCGGCATCAGGAGAAAACACACTGTATGGCCTGACCATAAGTCATTTAAAACTGAACAAGACAATAAAAGTACCATGGCTCTGAATGCCAGTATAAAAACTATTACTAAAGCAAATAGCAAGAAACTTGAAATTAGTACAAATTTTTTCCCAAGTACTTTATAAAATACACAAAACACACTGAGTGTCTGAGCATGATTAAAAATTGTGGATTTTTGGGAAACCTGAGAAAAAGTGCTGCTCTTCACATCATTTAAAAAAGAAGAAAAATAAAAACTAAGAAATATTTTTTGTATTTATCCTGCATTAGATCTCATTAAAAAAGACAAAAAGCTGATCCCATGTTAGAAAAAGATCTTGAAACAAAATAAATCAAATAATTAAATTAATGATGTTTTTCATTTCTTCCGTTTTAATATCTAATATTATCAGTGTCATTGAGCCAATACCTTTATCATTTAACCGACAAAGTGTAGTTCCCTATTTTGACAGATGGAAATGCATAGTTGTACTTGCCGACGTGCCCACCTGCACCCATTAGGCAGCAGAAGAGCACCGTCACAGTAATGCCCTGTTTGTGAAGTGCACCAGGTTGTCAGTTGCGAAACGAAGATGTTTCTGCAAACCCTTCTGGTTCATCCTGGTCCCTGCCAAAAATGTAGCTTGTGTTCAAAAACAATTAATCCCTTCCATCCCCAGCTACAAGGCTGGCAGCTGTGTTTTGGTTTTTGTTGTTCCTCCAGCAAACATAATTATGAGCCATCAAAAAATAAAAAGGCCTGTTTGAGAGTTAAATAAAGTACAAGTATTTGCTATCTCTGTATATATCATGTTACTCAGACTTGGACAAATAGCACTTCAAGCATAATTTAGATCAATCGAAAATGTAGGAGGGCTATGAAACTACTGCCTTGGCTATGCGTGCCAAGTGACATTGCCGACAGCAGAGCACAAATGAACCTGTTCCAGTGTTCCATTAAGTTCTGCTATAGTATGGCCAAAGGGACAAAAATATGGGACTTGATTTAATTTGTACAAATGGGAGGCTGAATCTCTTTCTATGGAGCACTCTGTTTGAAATATGTGTTAACCACCACTACAGCGTGAAAGGGCTACTCAACTTTGTGAGCCTGATTACAGCCAGCTAGTTGAAGACGATCACTCCAGAAGGGTTTTTGGAAAGTAGATGCTCGTTTCCGAAGAGGAGTTGAGTTCATTGTTACATGCCTTGTGACCCAGGAGGATATTAAAGCACTTCATGTTTTGTTTGTTTGATATTGGTTTTTATGTCTTTAAGATTATAACACTTTTAGTTTTTCAACACTGTAACTGTCTTGCTCAACTTCTGCACCCTCAACGGCAGACTGCGATTTCGCCTAAATTAAATATGAACTAAATGTTAATTCGAAGGTATTTGAATTTGAATGGAAACTGCTGGAGAACTCCATATGTGTGCCTGCTATTTCCACAGGCTTAGTTTTGCAAAAATTGCCTCCTTTGCATCTTTTGAAAACTGGCATTGCACAAGTGCTTAAAAATGTATCAATATATACTTTCCTACAAAGATTACTTTTAAATGCAGGTTTTTGTGTGGTAGTGAAGTGGCTTAGATTTTATACGCTTGCCATGTTACTGTAATACACATAAATAGTATGTTATGCTGTGTTATAAATATCTTTTACTAATGTTATCAGTCACTAGTTTATTGATCTGTGTGACATAAGTTGAGAATAGAGTTGCATGAGTTTTGTAAGCATTACCCTTGAGTAGAGACATGTATGTAATTTATTATTGAAGCACTGCTGATACAGCTATTGCTGTGTACATGCATTCATGGAATACTGTTCAAAATGTACTCTGTAAATGATGATAATGAAATCGCCAAGATGTTTTTCTTTTCATAGTACAGCTTCGGGATCTCTATCTCTGTCACTGTTGCATTACAAGTTCTCTATCAGCCCAAACCAATTCATGTATATAATTCAAAATAAATCTTTTTTTTTTTTTTTTTTTTTTACGCGAACGATGTTCAAATGCAAACCATTGGTGAAAACGGAATCATCAGCCATACTGGGTCATGCACGTGGCTGTTCAGGTTTCACAACATAATTACACAAATAAAACAAGGCCGGGCTTGACCAATACCCTTCCAGGAGACACTTCACTGGCTCAGCTCAATAACTGTGTTCATCACCCAAATTTTGTATTGTTTTTAATCATTCGAATCACTTCAGTTTGCCCTACGCTCCCTCTCTTCTTGAGCCCCTGTTGTCGAACGGCAATTCATTCACTCTGCCGAGCCACATTAAACACAAATGTTCTTATGCATGACCATATACAGCTCGGTGGAATACATAAAACCACTGTCGTCTATTGTGATATTCCCACTATTAGAACATAGCAAGCAGCAAAGGAGCTAAACAATGTCATTTTATTCCCTCCTTAAGTCTTTTTATACTTGCGGCAAAACAGTAACAATTTCGAAGCCTTTGAAATTTCTTCAAGAACCAACAAAGCACATCAAATATGTATGAGCGGTTCAGTAAACAATGCCCAATGGTCTTATTCCTTTTGAATAAAAGCATTTCCCTGATATGTTAGGGGCTTTAATATTGCCTTAAATATTAAAAGAGAGAACCGTGCCTCATCTATATTTCATTTATTGGGTACAAGTGTAAGGAGTCATTAATCTCAGAGAAATTACTGACATTTTCATTTGAAGCGAAAAAGGGTACACTTTATTCAGCAGTAATAAGGATTGGCTTTCTAAGGTCCTCAGCTAAAGGTTTCTGTAATGTTTTGTGTTGCTTGCACGGCAAATTTTGAATATCATATGTTAATTATTAAATATTTTAATACATGCAGGATTTTGTGGGTTGTACTCTGAACACCGGGAACAAGTGTGAACTCTGCACTCTGTAGCTACGTACCACACAAGAGTATCATTTGCTAAATGTAATTTATTTAACCAAAGCAACTGTCATCTGCAGATTATTAGTCAACTCTTTGGAAACATCACTGTGAAACTACTTGGTTATTATATTGTCACCTAGTCCCGAACCTACCAAAAGAGCAAAAATTATGTGTAAGAGTTTAATTTGCCTTGAGGCTTTTAGTCTATAATTACAGCTCAATAAAGAAATGGTTTAGAGAATGGCAAATGTGCGCAAGCCCAAATGGTTTTGCTGGTGAACGAGTTTGTAGGGAAACGGCAACCTCCCACCACTACCACTCCAACTGTTTTCCCCTCACTCCACTCCACCACAGCCCAACTGTAATGTAACATGGAAACAGACCTCTTCTCCTGTGTGGAAAACGCTCCCTTAAATTATTAATCCTGCACTGTTGATATATCATCAACCATGTACATACATTCTTGGAAAATGAGTCTTACAGTAGGCTGGGATTTATAACAAACGTCTGACACATGCTGCTAATTCACCTTGACAGTCTTGTCAGTTCCAGCTGTATAAATAATTGATATTCAGGGTGCCAAGTTCAGCCACCGGTAGTACTTCAGCTGCTGGATTCCACCATATAATGGGCGAATATTTGTTTATAATTTATGTACACAGGCCCGTGTCAGTTCCCCTGTCTCATTTGCATAGGCAGATTGAGACGTTAGGTGCATAATGAGGGTGCAAAGAAGATGGATGGCCCGCCCTCTCTGGCATGGCACTTCTGTAAATGTTTGATTAGTTTTGAATGGATTACTGTTAGATTATCTGGTTCAGGGGTTAAGGCTCACATCTCTCCCTTCACTTCCACAGCTCACGTGATCTCCCTAGCCACCCCTCCCTTGTGATTTGAGGTAAAGAAGCTTTTCTGGCTGCAGGTAAACCACAAGTGAATAGTTGCCTCTGGAATCCTAACCCCTCACTCCATACCTTAAACCCCACAATGGCAAAGCCAGTTACTGAATTTGCAGGCTGGAAGAAGTCAGAGGCCAAAGCCCTACTTCATCTAGGTAGGAGATCAGTGATTCCAGTGATTATTTTCATTAGATTATCAAAACTTTGTTTTTCTCCTCGTTCTACATGTGATAATAGAGTCAAAAAAAGTGTGGGCCTTTGAAAGCCAGTAAGTTTTAGAATGTGATACTTGAAGCTCCAGGTCAGGTGGCTTGTTGTCCTTGTACTTTCTTCTACAAGGTAAGCAGGTGTATTGAGGTGCACCAGACTCCCTTTGATGATAAAAATTTGGGAAAGGTGAAACTGACCATCACTGTTCTTTATGTCCTTGAATGCAGATAAGAAAGAAAAGACTTTTTCTAGTCAAGTTCACTAAACTGAGAAAAATGTTTATTGTGAACCCAAAAGCATCCTACCATTAAAAAATGTCCAAACTGATGCACTAGGGTTAGGGTGAAAGTAGATGGTGAAGATAACAATGTGTCTGATCTACCAAACACTGAGGCTCTCTGTCCGTTGCTGGTAAGCTCTGAGACACACGCCATTCACAACTCCGTAGCTATTTAACAGGCTTCCTTTTTTGGTCTTAAGGAGACATAAATTTTGTGGGACTGCTGGTGTTTGTGACTCCATTGCTTGTATGGCAATCATGTGGGTGATTATATGAGTGATGAAACGTGTGCCTCCTCGGAGCGTCTGGCGCCCCCCCTCCCAACCTGGGCTCTGCTGCCCCTGCTTAGTGCCCGTGATGGATGGCGTGCGACTGTCGAGGTGAGCGGGAGCCCATCCGTCGCCGCGGCTCATTATGGAGCAGGGGTGTGAGACAGGCTAGGGCTGCCTGCCAGGGGGCGCCGTCGCGCTCCATTCCCTCCAATCTGTTTTGCTTCCTGTTGTGACCTTTCATACAGTAAAATGTATTAGAACACCACGGTCTCATTAAAACAGTGCATTAGCCAAAGACTCTTTTTAACTAAATGACAGCCAAAGGACTGAAAGCTAATAGCCACAGGCAGCTGGAAACTTAACTCATGAATCAGACTGTTAATGCTGCTTGATGCCTAGAGCGCGGTGGGCACACGACAAGCTCTCAGTTCTCCACACTCTCACCGTTTCTTTCTCCCGCCTTCGCTCCCTCCTTCCTGCTCTACCTTGCCTTCTCCAGCCTGATAGTTCGCCGAAGAGAGAAAAGCTCATTACTTTCGTCCTGATGGGAGAAAATGAGTGAGCGGGCAATAATAAAGCTTGAATTTTTCAATACTGTTAAAAATGGGGGTTCTGACAGCCTGCCGCCAATGCAAGAGACGGGCCTAGACGACGCGTGGAGAGCCACCGAATTAGCAATACCATATATCATAAAATCTAATTAAATCAACGAGCAGAATGAAATTAGTTTTCTGTGACTGAAACCGCTGCCAGGAGAGCTCTATTAAATGAACTGTAGAGGGTGAATTAAATAATTCACAGTGAGGGATTTTGCATTTATACAAAAATTGTGCACTTAATTGTCCATGCTATATTACAGATTTGGCCTTATGTTAACAATGTGCCTTAAGCACACTTGCTGGAGCTTATCACGCACATATTAAACTAAACGTGGCCGATAAGGCTTAAAACATGGTGTGAAATTAGATGGTAATAATCAAAGAACTGCCTAGACAATACCCAGTGCGGGGCTGTAAACTGTGGTGGCGAAACCCTGGGAGGTTTTGGATGCTACACAAAAAAGTCAAGACCTGTGAATGTGTGGACACGGTATCTTGGGCCAGTCCTCCCGACACCTCCGTCATGGACAGGCGCTCCCAGACGAACCGAAAGTGCCCGAGCAACCGTTTTCAAAGCAATGTCTTCCGTGAGACCAGGAACAACCAAAGAAATGTAGCCTTTGCTGTATGAAACGGACCGCAGCATTAACAGAAGAACACTTTTCAGCATAATGAGCAATGGCTGTAAGCACACTGATAGATTCTGGAAACACCACTGTCATTATTTCAAAAGCATCCTCATATAAGTATTCCAGATAGAACAGGACTATTTCTGTTTGAGGAGGCAGTTAGCATAACGTTCTACTCGCTACAAGGTTAATTAAACTAGAAGAACTGTCTTCTCCAAAGATCAGTTACCAGTCCGTGGCAGGAAACGCAAAGGACTGAGTCAAAGTGTTGCAATTAAGTGGAAGCGCAATAAGACACTGGTGCATGTACTTACGCAAATGATGCTACTCACAATCAGAATGCATTTGATTGCTTTATGCATTTAATAATTTCATGTCGTTTATGTAACCAGTTTCAGCCAGGAGTACCACCGTGTCCTGACACCAACAGCAGTGTATCATTCTGCAGCTTATCTTCATCCTTGTTGCATAATTGAATACATATATGCTTTGCAAGTCAACTTCTGCCTTAAAGAGCGAAAAAGAGATGTGACAATGTATTAAAGAATATTTTTGCTTGCACAGATTTCATATGGTATTTTGACAAATCAGGGCTGACTTTTGTGCTCTAGCTATCGTACTGTAAAAGCAGTCAGCCAGTGTAATATATATATTTTTTTTATTTCTTGCCTTCCTCCTTATTCTTTTCTGGCACCAAGGAACACAACTTTATTATAGTTGCTGTCAATACTGTAATAATAAAAGAATGCAAAGGGCAGAGCGAAGCGTATTACACTTTTAACAAGAATATACTAGATGCACATTCAGTGAATATTGAGTTTTAAACTTGTCTTATCATGATTTGTGGCCTTGTCACCACAAATATTTTTCAATGTCATTGGCCAGGCCTGTGCTGTCACTTATGCGGTCAGCTGGGGAATAGGAGGCATAACACAATGATCTCGCTATTAATGGGAGCTGTTGAGAGTGGCAAGGGTGATGAAACACTATTTAGTTATAGGGACCATATTTCTGCTTGGGGACATTATTATAAAACATGGTGTTATTTTGTCAGATTTCAATCATGTTTCCAGCTATTTGTTATCCCCTACAGTTGCCACATCATGCAATGACGGATTAGACAGCCACATGATTTCTTTACGCTGGAGGTTTAACTTTTAAGCACTTTTTGTATTCCTATTGATGATGTGCAGCAGTGTAATTCAACTGTAGATAATCAGATGTGTCAAACCTCAGCTACATTGTCCCAGTGAGGTTTTTGATCTGAGGCTAGTTATTAGCATGCTCTTTGGAGGGCTGTGAAGAGAGCTGAGAAATCTTCAGGACTAATGATACTGATCTACAACCACCTTCATCTGTGAATTCAGTATGTCAAGCATCTGAACGATCTAGACCACATGAGCGTTACAATAACAAGTACCAGACAATGGTGTTGCGCAAGTGCATCTCAGTATGCAATGTACTTTGCAGAAGAGCGAAAGTTCTCTTTATTTATTCATTGATTTGTTTATTTGTTTATTATTAAGACTGACTTAGGACAGTAAGTAGCCTCAAAATAGTAAGTAGTATTTTTGGAGTTTGATGAACTTGTATGCAAGAACCTCACTTGAGAAGTACCATTAAGATGAGAAATACCATTGTGCAAAGCTGTGCATAAAGAACAAATGGACAAACAAACCACCAGGCAAACAGAGAGTGAGCTTTATAGGTAGAGAGATTACTCCTCATAATGTTCTAGAATATTATAAAAATGTATTTTTATTTTATTTATATTCTACAATATTATTAGACAGCATAGTGGAACGGCAGTTCAGGTGTGGGTTTCAACATGGCTCCATTCTGTGCAAAGTTTGCATGTTCTCCCAGACTCCACGTGGGTTTTCTCCTGGTGGTCTGATTTATTCCTCACCGTTGAAAGACCTGCGTTTCAGGTGAACTGGTGACTCTGCATTGTCCTTATTGTACTGCATATATGTGTGAGTCACTGTGTGTGACTGTCCGACAATGGATTGGTGTCCTGTCCAGAGGGTACCCTGCCCCAGTCCTATGCATCTGAGACCATTGCAACCCCATAGTGAACAAGCTGTTTTTGATAATGAATAGCTGGATGGGTCACTGATGTTGCATAATGTCTTATTCATAAAAGGGACTCACTTATTGGGCTTGTTTGCCAGTTTCAGTAATTTGTGACAGAAAACCAGTTAAGTAACATAGCCTTATTTGATGACATTTTATATATCCAGCTGCCAGCACTACAACATCAAAAGAAAGGAGCAAAATAAAGCTTTGCATTTATTATGAGCAAAACTCTTTCTATGCAAGTGGTGGATAAAATGGTGAAAAGCAAATTTTAAAGTTCGAAATTCAAATCTTTAAAGAATGAAAGGATCAGTCCAAACTAGAATAGGAGAGAATTTTGCCTTGAAAAATCCATCAAGGTACTTCCCTTATGTTACTGTGGGTCCATTACCTTTGAAAAATGAGGCCATATTTGGTTCATTTACAAATAGCAAACTGTATATTTCTGTCACTTTACAATCACATTCACAGCACAAGTGCAAAACTACTTTGATGACACCACACTTTGACTCTTGTGACCTCCAGCAGCAGTCATTCTGATCATTTTAATTTTTGAACACTTTTTTATTCAGTGCGATTATCATTTAATATAATTAAGCATTAAAACAGTCCTTAATGCTTTAGTCTCTGAGAGTGACAACAAACATAAATTCTATCAATTTTAGTTGCTCTGTTTGTCTAAAATTATTTCAATAAATTTAATATACTGTGGCTTGCATGAAGGATGAAAAATGGGGGACACTGAGGCTTTTTCAACGCTGTTACTAGTTTTTACCTTTAAAAAGAACAATTTGCATAATGTAGGTCCTGAAATGGTATGAATAACGGAAAATGTGCCAACAAAAACCTACACAGAAGCCAAACTGACCTTCAGAAAGCAATGTCCACAAATGCTGTGGGTAAAACTGTAATTGGCTTTTACCTAGGCATGACTTGCGGATGTTTCGCTCCGGATCCGTGGCTTTTTAAAATATTAATATTAATACGAGCCAGTGGCAGAGCCCATCACTGCGGTGGCCTGTAGCTCAGAGTTCCTGAGAGCACCATTATCGCTCTGCTCCCATTGGCTCGGAAAGCTCAGAAAA